>WUAP02145000.1:0-11661 GCA_015163945.2 Stichodactyla helianthus | reverse complement strand
TGATGATGATGATGATGATGATGATGATGATGATGATGATGATGATGATGATGATGATGATGATGATGGTGATGATGATGATGATGATGGCAGTCTAAAACGTAAATATGCCTCCAAATACTAATACAATGATCGGGCGTCTGACGTGACCAGCCACTGGAAAATCTCTAAACATTATGAAGATAATTAACATACCATAAAATGCTAATAAATCTAAAAAACTAAAATAAGCACTTATCGAAACCTATTAAAAACTTATAACTAGGCTTAAATGACAAAATCTATATAGATAAATAGTGACTAAGCATATCTTGGTTAGAAATCCTAAAATATTGTATATGTATATATCTATATGTGAAAATATTTATATATCTATATTTATTATATGGCTACGATAGTACGCGCGCTCTGATTGGCTGATTTCAGGTTTGATATTTTCCCATCTCAGACCGGCAAGTTAAGTTCGCGTGTCTTTTGTCGACGCAGCTCAAAAAAAAGCCATATAATAAACGATTTATTAACCTCGCTTGCTCGGTCTGTGGCGGGAAAATATCAGACCTCGGTCTTTTATGTACTGACCTCGCCAAACCTCGGTCCGTACTGTCAAGAACTCGGTCTGATATGTTCCCGTACAGACCTCGCGCTCGGTTAATAACCTCTTAGTGTATATCTATATGTGAAAATATCCTAAAAAACTCATAAAGCAAAACTATTTACAGCGTCCTACTATATCAGTTCATATCAGTGTCCAAGGATCTTGAAGCTTCTTGCAATGTTCAAAAGTACTTGACAACATTGCCTTCTGCATCTTTTCAGCACCACTTTGCTTCTCTCTTCCACCAAACTCTTGATTGACTTTACCACGTCTTTGGAGTATCCACCAAGTACATCCATGATGTTGTGTTGAGTAACTTTATAGCCTGTGTACTGCATCTTAAGTTCCCATCCGAGCGGTCCACACTTTCGAGTCTTCTCCTCTGTTTTCACCTCGCGATTCTCCATCCACTGGCAGCTCATCTCAATAAGAACAACTTCCTTTTCTTTCTTGTCGATGATATGAACGTCAATGCAGTTTGCATAAAAAAGAGATGAAGAGACGTTTCTCACGCGGCGGCCATGTTGACTAAAACAATACATTTTTGCCCGTCAAGCCTCGGATTCAAGCACTTCAGAACGAGTTTGGACGGGCATAAACAAAGGTTTTTATTCTCATGGGAATAAATATGGCTGCCGTGTGAGAAAGGTCTGCATCATACAAATTTATCAAAGCCAAGTCTATACGATTTACACGCAGCAAAGAAAAGAACATTTCTTGCCGATTAACACCATATTAGGATCACTATATCACCATATATCATCGTGCCTGGTACCAAGTCATTCTAGACAGACAAGATCCTGCTGAGAGTCGACTATGCCCGGTCTAACAATGTTAATACAGACTAACCAGGGCCGTATCCACGAATTTCTGATTGGTCCGGTTTTCAGAATTGTTTGGGAGGGGAGGGGTTGTCTAGGGAAGAGGATGGAGAGGAGAAAGGGGGAGTAGGAAACAAATTACTGAAAGATGGTCCGGTTGAAACTGGACCAACTGTACCGGTGGATACGGCCCTGCTAACCAAATCATGGAAACATAGTTTATATTACGTCTCCATTTATTCGCGAGATTCATCTTACACTACGACCCTATGGGTCCTGCGTAATCTGAAATTAACAGAGGGGATTAACTATGAAAAACAGTAAAAACGATGTGGCCAATTTCGAATTACCTCTTGATAAATTAACATTCTCCGATCAATTGTCCATCGGCAAGCGCGTAGGATTCAGACAGTCAGCCACAGTAGAACTAAGTTCTAATATGATTAGACCACTGGGTTTCTATCTCAATAGGCCATTTGCATGACGGTGTAATTTACTACCAAGACCAGAATGCTTTGAGAGGCAAATTGTACCAATTGTCTCTTTATTCCCAGAAAAGAAGAAAAACCTGAAGAAGAAAGCATTTTGACAAAGCATTCTGGTAGTGGTAGAGAATTGGTTGAATCTTTTCAAACCGTTAGGGAAACCTTGAGGTGCCAGAATACTTTCCGACTGAAGTGAACCTAAAAGAACCACATACCAAAACGCCATCATCGACAGCTCTGCGGTAACTGTTATGTAAACTTGTTATAAAAATGGTGAGAAATGACCAATGGCCAATCTAAACAGCTACATGTGAGATAGTTTGAAAATAATTTTTAAAAAAAGCTTTAAAATTACAGTGCTATATGTCTAAGAAAAGGTATAAAGAGGAAGTTGAAAATATGTTTGGAATTCGTGGAAAGTATATCAAAGGAAGAGTGGTGACAAAGGTGGCCTCTACAACCACGCAACAGCCCCTTAGGTTTAATCTGGTAATACAATACAAATGCATGCAGTAAATCACAACCAAACCTCAGTCAACTACAGACCTTAAAATGAATACCAATTGTTTTGCAGGATATAAAGAAATCATCACCTTTCTGATACTGTTTTTACCAAAGAAATTTTGTTTTGCTTTCCATTGGAATGTACATATAATATATATATGCAATGTAGGAGGATGGAATTCAAACTTGAGGTGCAGCACAATCCATTAAAAAATGCAAGCAACCAAAAGACTATAAGCCAACTACGTGAGTAATTACTATGTTATCAATGTAAGCTAATATCAGTCATTTCCCTTTTTCATATCCTAGCAAAAGTGTCTGTAAACCAGAGTAACCCCTTTGCCCTTAATAAGCAGCATGTTGTGTGCAGTAAATCATGCATAAATCAAAATCAAATTAACACATATATAAAGGAAATTGAAAAGAATGTGGACAAATGGGAGACGATTATATTAGAGCAAGAAAGTATTCATTGATAGCTCAGTTAATTGAACTTTCAAAATTATCTTGAAAATGAGGCTAACATGAAGACACAAAGGAAATTACACTTTTACTTGGTGGAATGTTTACCCTGGTCCCAGCAGTTTCTCTTGTGGTTTTTCCCCTCTATATTCACCACAAAGTGCTGGTGACAACTGCTTCACAGCTCATTGTCGCCAGTTTGTGTTGAATATACAAGGGAAAAAACACAAGAGAAACCTCTTGGACCAGGGTATGGAATGTTAGGTATTGCTTTTATATTTCATGTTAGCTTCATTTTCAGGATATTTTTGAGAGTTGTCCATTTATAGGAGCTTATGCTTCTAGTAGAGGAAATGAGGAACATCCAGAATTTTCATATGAATTATACCCCATGGATGAAGCACCCTTCTTTGATTACTTTAAAATAATGTTTAAAAAAACACAAGATAAAAAAGATTAATTTCATCAATTCTCAGTAAAACTAAATGCTGTTCAATTCTGCTCAAGCCAAAGCAAGTAGTACAAACAACAAACACCAACTGCAAACTGTTGTTTGTTTCAAATTATACTGAAAGTTAAGATAGACAAGATTTTTCTTGTTTGTTTTAGAATCTGTCTTTTCTTCTTTTACAGTGGAAATCCCAAATTAGTTGTTTGTTATTCAGCAAAAAGCTTGTTCATATAAAATTATGCATTCCAAATACATTAAAAGTGGTCACAAATGGGGTTTCCCAACATTGTAATATAGAAAAAAATTGTCTCAACAGCAAATATTATATCCAATTATAGTCATTATACACAAGCTTTAAGAAATAAAAAAATTGGATCCCTTTTTACTATCAACCTACAAATGCTCATGGCAATTTTTTCTTAAAAACAATAAAATGCAATGTGACCCTTTTATCTGCCAGGACAAATAACAACTTATTCCTATATCCTTTGTTTTACTTGTGACAAAATAGTGATGATCTCAGCAAAAGGTTAATCTGACCTGACCAACTGCATGTCATCACAAGTGCTTAACACTTAGGATATATAGCATCCAGACAATAGGCATATTTACATGTGCCAGAAAAAGTCTGGTGAATGGCGAAGAAACAGGAAAAGACAAAATCTTATTTCAGTGACAAAGATTCATTGAAATCTAAACATTAATCTATTAGAAACAAAAATATGCAATTTGTAGCTACACATGAAGAAAACATCATTAATATCAACAAAGAAAAAATCACAATAACAGCTAGAAAGTTCTATGACTTATCTAATGGTAATCATACTTCAAATTAATCAAGCAACACCTTAGTCTGTAACCACATCGATTCCCTAAATAGTTAAACTTAGAACATTCATTAAAGTCATACAGTCTTTACCCAGTTATTAAGCATTATAAAATAATTTAGATACTACATGCACTCTGATTGCTTAAATAGCTGTGTTTCATTAGCCTGTCAACATAATAGAATCTGTAATTATTTTATAAAAGAAATGAAATATTTGTGTTTTCACATGTTTATGAAAACCTTGGCACATTTGAGAGAATTGATCTTGGTTTTCATAAGCGTGTGAAAACACAGAAGTAGTATTTCATTTCTTAAGTGTAATAAGGAACAAAATTTTATATCTGTAATAAAAACTGACTGAAGTGATGACCAGATGCCCAAAACCTAAGGAAAAGACAAGCCATTTGGATTGGTGTTGTAGCCGCAATCAGAACAGTTGTAACAGATCCTGATTTAGAAATAGGGAATATATAATATCCAAATAACCAATTGTCTTCCTGAAAGCCATGATGTTAACTATCATGATAACAGGAGTTACAACAGCAACAATAAAAAAAAATTTACAATTTTACCATTTATGCCAAATACATGTAGCAAAAAAAGAAAAAAAAAAAGAAAAGAAAAAAGAAAAAAGCTACAAAGAGAGGTTAGTGACTGTTCCACTGTAAATAAAGCTATTAACATTTGAAGACATTGGTTTGGTGGAGAAATTGATAGGATACCACTCCAGACACGTACATTGTTTTAAAAGGTCAAAAAAATACCTGGTGCTGCACATGGCTTTAGACACCATTACGTGTGACTACGTGTGCACATGTACAAACTATTCATTTATATTTTTATCATTTCAATGGTAAATCAAGGCTTCTTACTCACTGATAACCAGCAGCTTCATCCTGAGCAACCCATATTTGCTGTCTTAGTTCTGCAGCAAGCTTGTGATCCTGTCAACATCAAGGAAAAAATTTTACTTGACTGTGATATATGAAAAATAATGGACCTATCAGCAAGGGGTGGAAAGGATTGGATTTTTTCCATGACAATTCCAGTCAAATTTCCTCCCTAGGGGATGAAAGGATTTTTCCAATGTTTTCTACACTGGGCATTACTTTAGATACTAGAAACTTACATCAAAAGTTATCCCTGTGGGCATGGGTAAGTGTTCCATCATCATCATCATCCCTCCTGTCTTCCCTCCCCCTACTAGCTCAACACTGATAGCTGTAGATGCATAAATCATCAATTTTTTCCACAGAAAATATCCATACTGAAGCAACCAGCTAGAATACTTTCACCCCCTAACCCATCCCCACCCCACCAACAAACTGTTGAAAGAACTATTTTCCTCTTTTTTAGTGGGGGGGGGGGGGAGGGGGATGAGTGATTGTTTTGTCGTTGTCCATTTTTCTCCAAGTGTGATCTACCCTAGGTTCCAAAGGCTTTCTTGCTCCAAGCTTCTTGTTTGTACTGTATGTTTTGCTATCCATCCTCATGCTCTTTGGTGCCTGGAGTGCCGTCCGATGATAAAGAGAGGACCTCTAGCACCCAGGGTACAAGAGACCAAAACCAAAAGCCCGTTAGTACCATATACAAGACTCACTAACAGTGTAGCTTTTTAGACTATGTACAGCATCTAGTTTTTTTAATTTTGTGAGTCTCTACATAACTGGAAAAGTGTGGAAAAATTATATCTCAAAGATGTAATTCAAATGATGCTGTATTTAATTACCAACCATTTACCAACTGCTTACCAACCGTTTACTGACCAGTTACCGACACATTTTTTACCTACCAGTTACCAACACATTACCATATGATGTGGGTTGATCACAGGTTGATCACATAGCCTTTAGTATGAATAAGAAATACCTTGTTATCCTTTGCTTCTTGGAGTTTTTTCTTCAGGACCTTGACAGGATCTTGCTCTTCAATTATATGCTCAATCACTCCATCTTGTTTAAGTTTCTCTATTCTCGTCTGGGATCTTTTTTGTGCCCTCTTTTTGTTTTTCTTTGAAGCTTTACTAGTGTGTTCAATGCCATCTAAAATTACAAAAATAAGATAAAATAATGTCTTTTTAATAAAATAAACATCAAAAGTTACAATAACTAAGAAATAAAAATATAAAAAATGCTATGAAAATATGAAAAACTATAAACACATTTAAGCTTATACAAATAAATAATTCTTGATTTGCAATTGACATCATAGCCGCCATGTTGGAAGAATTTGACAAAAGACTTTCCAATGAATTCTTTTGTTACATGTTCCAAGATGGCGGACATGCTTTTTTGTTATTTTTCACTCTTGGGAATGATTGCAAACCAAGAATATTTGAAAACAAACCTATTTAAAATAGCTATCTTTAAAGCGCTCGGTGTTCACCTTTGACCATTGGCTGCTATGTTTATGGCGCTGGGATGACTCTTTTAGTGTGGGTAACATTGAAAAAAAAAGGATGATTTAAATCTTTTTTTCATTTTAAGAAATAGCTTATGGTCAGTTTTCTAGAAGTATTAAAAGAACAATTTACCATGTTTACTAAATTATAGTATTTTAAACACGTCGATGTTTGACGATTCAGTCTGTTGTAAATATTAGGGTATACCTTTTGATATAGCCTGCGTAGCCGGCCTTCCGTTGTATTTTGGAGCCCCCAAAATACCACAGAGAGCCGGCTACGCAGGCTACTTTTCATAGTAATGAAAATTTTTATAAGAACAGGAATAGTATAACTGAAACACGCGGCAAAACCTACTTACCCGCCATTTTTTTTTTTTTTCCAACTACTATGCTACCTGGCCTTTGATACAAACTGAAGGGTACTGGATCTAATCTACGTTTCAGTTGAGATAAAAAAAAGCCAGGAAAAGAAATAAACCCCCAGTAAGAAGAAAAGAAAAGAAAGAGAAAGAGAGACAAAGCAAAATTTTCTTTAAACAATTTTAGCTGGTCATAAAGTAAAGGGTTGATGGGGTTGGGCTAAAACTGGATTTTAGGAACTGTTTTCAGGGCCGTAGCCAACAGTGCGGTTGGTTAGGGCCCTGAAAATTTTAAATGACCATGGGCTACGGCCCTATTATTTTTGAATGAAATAGATTTAATTTCAAAAATTGTCAATCCTTCCCCCACCCCTCCCCCCTAATTTTGAAAGCCGGACCATTTAAAAACTCGTGGCTACGGCCCTGGTTTTTCTGCGAGCCCGGTATAAAACAAGGTCGAAAACGTTATACCCCTCCCCAGTTTTCATGCCACCTCCAATGTGCAGTTTAAAGACAGTCCAATCACCCCTTTCAAGAAATTCTAAAATGGGCCCCCCTCCCGTCCCTTACTTTATGACCAGAAGTCCCTAATCTATAATGGCGAAAAATTGTTGGTTTTCCTTGATTTTGAGCGTTAAAAATCTCACTTTCACCACCGTATTCCCCGTGTCGTAATTTTATCATGTAAAAGAGGCGGATCCAGGGAGTGGGCACGCCTGAGATTAGCTACTTTTTAGTGTTCGAGTCCCAATCACCAATTGTGCATCCCCCTCTCAAACTTTAGTTCGACAAGATTTTGTCACAAGTTTGGAGCAACAGTGAAACAAATGAAACGCTTATAGTTTTGGCATATCACTTCCAGTTAAATAAAAAAGTCGAGAAAGTAATGGCCTTGTCGTTTTTCTGCTCTGTCTCTCTTGTAGCATAGCGCAAGGGATTACTGCACGGATTTGCTGGTTTACCAAACTATTCGTTGACTTTTTGTGAATTCAAATTATCTTATAGTCTGTTTATTTATCCATCAGTAATAAATAGTCAACTGTTTCCTAATATATGTGGTTGATTTAGATTATTTATTCAAGTCTGCATGGAGGCGCAACTGCTTGTAGCCCGAGACAAATAACGTAACTCTAATGTTATATTTTTCACTATTTTTACTCGATGTTTAATGGTATTCTAAATTGTTTTTTCCTTATTATTCACGTTTTAAAGCTATTTTGAATGTTGATCAATCAATGCAGGGGTCTTGTATCACAGCTAGCTATGCTTAATGTCACCGCTCCAGCGGCTTCCTTGTGGGAAACATGCATCTGCTTCATGTGACTTCCGCCCATTTCCAACGTCGCTCTATAAGAGGGTCCTGAAGGGGGGATCCTAATCTCATTTCCCAAGTCAAAATTTTGCAAAATCCCAGTCCTATTTATGCAAAATCTCAGTCCAAGTTATAGAGTTAGAGTCAGAGAGTTAGAAAAATCCCAATCCCAGTAATGGCTAAATCCCAGTCCCAGTGCATTAAATCCCATTTTCCCAGCCCAAAAAAGGCCAATCCCAGCTCCCATTTTACCCCTTCAGGACCCTCATATAATATGGTAAAAAAATAAATAAATATAAATAAATAAATATAAATAAATAATTAAAAAAAAAAACTGTGGTCATGGGTATAATTAATAGTATAAGAATAATAAAAAAGTAGATAATAAAACAAATATAATATATAGAAATATAATTTAAAAACCTGGGTGAGGTTTTTAAAAAGCAATTATTCCAGCTAAAAGAAACGGATTCTTAAAAATAATGGCACTAACCTCCCTTTTTAAAAAAAAAATTACCCTGCTTAGCAAGAGGTTCCTTCAATGGAGGATTAAAAGCAACCTTTGCTAAGCAGGGTCAAAAATATTTCTGAACTATTAAAAAAATCACAGACAGACAAAATTACAATACTTTAAAAGGATACAGTACATCAGAACCAAAGGTTCATTTCTGGAGAAGGACAAAAAAGTAAATGGACCGATAGCTGAGCTAAAAGAATGGCGACAAGGTTTTGAGTTTCGTTCCTGTGACAGGCCCATCCATTGTCTGTGCGGAAATGTCAGGAGTCAAATTACGTCTGCACGGTTCTTTTATCGCGGGCGCAGTTCTTTGCAAATGTTCATTTACTGGGCTGCGCAGCGAAGGGAAGGAGCAATTTTCTTAAAAAATGCTCTTATGCTTCCACAAACACTCGTTATTTTTTCATTAACACCAACTCACTACATTTATAAATGCGCTAGATATGCAGGCCGGTCATTTTAATCAGAACTGCTGTTACAAGAGCTGTGCTTTGAGACTGTCTAGTGATATTCTGGATTTCTAAACTACATGGCTGACTCGAATAGCAATTCCAGTGGGAGCAGTAGTACTGAACATTCAGGTAGCGGCCATTCAACCACGAAAAAATCCCGAAGATCCAAAGCAGTTGCTACAGACTCACCGGCTTTGGATTCCTCATCGTCTTCATTTACTCCAAAGGGGATTGCGAAGCCCAAGACGAAAGAAGGTAAAACGCAATATTCTAGCTAGCATCGGCAAGTTAGTTCGTTCGCTGGGCGAAAGTAGAGTTTTCGAATGCTTGTGGGTTTTACAGCTGGTTGATCTTTCCGCCCACTAAACTTCAGAACATTTATCTAGCTGCTAAAAATCTTATCTAGATATTTCTAAAGTATATTTATCGAATGTTGTTTTTCAAACAGGACGGGTTCCTGGAGTTAACTTTCACAATCTAGTGAACTGCGATGTCGATAGAGAAACTGCCGCTAGAGCTGTAGCCATGGTTGTCCGTGCGGCCAGTAAACGAGGATATGTGTCTTTGTGCACCGAGTTTGCTTCTCTACTCAGAGATAAAGAACGGTATGTCAGTTGTTAGTGGAAAATCTTTATCGTGCAACTTTTATGGCTTTATATGCGCAGGCTAATCACATATTTGGAGACAATTTAGGTCCAGAAGTAAAAGCGCAGATGTAAGGAATCAAACGAAAATTCGAATTTGAAGTCTTATTGTGTTTGCACATGTGCCTTTTACTATATTTAACTGGACTAGACCACTATAATTTAAAGAACAAAAGAAAAGGTTCAAGTCTCTCTTATTCTCTGATATAACTTAGATCATGGAAGACGCGATTTAATTAATCTGTGTAATTTTGCACGAGTATGACTTTGAAGTTGTGTGTTGATTAAATTTAGCAATTACATCTACCAGGAGGAATGTCATTTCAAAAGAATCACTGGAGCGTTTGTATCGGTTTAATAAAAGCAACCATTAAAACAATTATTGTTGTGGGCACACGGATGCAAGAAACAAAAGACTCCCGACTTTAGCCATGACTAAAGGGTAACCAAATACCATCTAGAAAGTGTGATTTTAAAATGACGGTCACTCGCTCTCCAGCATTCATTGTAACAAAGTCCAAACGAAAAATGAGTTTTCGGGTAAATCAAGGGCTTAAGAAACGAATGAATTTGGATAACAAAACGAAAACGAAAGCGCAATGGCTTCCATCCTTAGCTGGGGGGATTTTTTTTTTTTCAAAACAATTTTGGTTCTGCCCCCTCATGTCAAGGGTGCATCCACTTGGAATTTGATAGCTTTAATTTTCGAAAATGATTTTTTATGTGTGTTTTTTTTTTATGATATTACATTCCTTTCTAGTGACCCTCAGACTGGCGTGATTTCAGAGCGCTCTAATTTAAACCTAGGGCACTCATGTCCATCTAGGGTTTCGGTTGATCTCATCACTGATTTCTCTGTCTGGCTGCCTTCAACAATAGGGGACAACAAGATATCATGTTTTCTAAAATTACGCAAAACCTCTCAAGTAAAAACGCAATAACTTATCAATGTCGTAAGCCATATAAACTTGAGAAGGTAGTGGTCAGATACGATCATATATTTTTTGGCTTGATGCATAGTAATCCTTAAGTTCTCAGTTATTGTGTCTATACTGGACATGGTGTCTTAACAGTTGGAAACTTCACATAGCAGTTAACCAAGAATTTTAAACAAAAAACGTTTTTTTGCGTCCAAAAATGTCCTTGAAGATAAGTCAAATTTAATTTCCAGGTCAAAGTACTGCATGGGATTGATTTGATTGATTCTGCTTTCTCACAAAATAATTGACATTATAAAGCCGTGGCTTAAAGTTCATTAGTTCAATCAACCCCCTAGATTTTGAACTGTCATAATGTGAATCTTCTTGCCTCTAAGGGCTTTAGTTTCCATTGTCTTGTCAACCTTTTGCATCTTTCATTTGCTTTAAGGCAGAAGCTTGGGCTATGTCATGTCTAATTCTGTATTTTTTTTCTGTTTCTATTTGTATTCTAATGTTACACTTCTTTTAAACTTAGAATACCCCCTCCCCCCACAATGTTTCTTGCATAGGTATGAATATACTGTAATTAAGAGACTTTAGATAATGTTTAATTATAAACATTATTTGTTGAAATGAAATTAAATAATTACTATGCATTATTATTGATTCTGGTAATAAAATGATTTCGAAAGTACATGGTAGCGACCGGACCGTAAACCTAATATCCTCTATATATTAGTTGGCCTATTAGGTATCTATTTATTATCTATATATTGGTATTTATCTATTTATTATCTATAGATTGGTATTTATATTTATGATATAAATTTATTTGAGAATAAAGAGTAGAGACAAAAGTTGGACGTTTCGACGGAACGCTGCCGTCATTTTCAACAAATTTATTGAT
>WUAP02144989.1:0-11661 GCA_015163945.2 Stichodactyla helianthus | reverse complement strand
TAGTACCGTAATAGTACTGTTCTCTAACGTAGCCGTAAGTAAGGGATGGGATTAGATGATTCATATAAAAACAATGGAAAGCCATTCCAGTGTTACTGCATACCATAACGTGTACGTGCTGTAAGTTACTACCGTACGTTTACTCGTAGGAAAACCGTTCTTTGACGTACCTTACCGTGTACCAACATTCTGATTGGATAAGAATCGATTTCGCGCGCTGTGATTGGTTCAAAGGTTGTCGACAACTTCGTACCGTAATTGTGCAGTGCATTGTGATTCTTCGAACCCGTGACAAAATTTAATCCTAAAATTCGTGAACTAAATTCGTGTCAAATGAAAGTTTAAAAGATAATGTCAAGTATGTCAGCTATGTTGGGGCTTTTTTTTCCTGCAGCAAATGGAAATTGACGTCATTGTTTTGTCCTCAAATTTGGCTACTAAATCTAAAAAGACACTCCTTAATGAGATAAAATTGATTATCACTACTCACATCTGCCAAAACCTCTGATCTCGATGCTAGCATAAAAGAGTGAGCTGGTATGTTCTCGTTGTCCTTGGTAACGATCATAACATCACTTAGCAACTTGTTGCCTACCATCTTAGACATGTCTTGAAGAAATGATGATAAAGACGATGGCATGTTGTGATCCACATGTACCTGAAAGTAAAGATCAGGAATCAAATTACAATCTTCATAACCGAACTGGAGACAAGAAAAGTGGAACGCTTTCACGACACAGTAAATAATTGCATTTATTATACGGCAAGATAATTTCACACACACTCATTGGCCAATTTGCAGGTCCATAACTTACAGTACGGACCACCAACCTTATTTTTGTGTTCGTCTTGCCATATAATAAACATCTTATTAACCTCGCTTGCTCGGTCCGTACGTAAGTTATGGAACCTTGTTTTTTTCCCCCACTTTTTTATGGCCCGCGTACTACACGCTAAGACAGTGGGAAAAAAACTCGGTCCATAACTTAACCCTCGCGCTCGGTTAATAAAAGGTATGTACCTCCTTTACCAGATTATTTGGACCAACAGGAAGACAAAATCCACTTGAAGGAAACACCTCACCATCATCATCATCATGATCAACTGAACTCTTTCTTTGTGTCTGAGACTCATCATCATCACCACCATCACCAACCAACTCCAGTAGAATATCAACATTAGCAGCTTGTGATGCTGAGGTTATTTCAGACTCTGACATTGTTTTATTTGGCTTCTCTAAACTCCCTTCGTGATTATTGTCACAGAATTCTTCACTTTTCTTGGTAGCATTTTTATTTAGTCTTCCTTGTGCCTCTGAACGTGCAGACAACCGCGGCTCACGTGTGCTGGAGGATTTTCTAGGTGTTTTCTTGGGTTGTTTTGGTGATTGTACTGGTAAAAGTCCTCGGACATAGAAGTCATTGATTGAAAACTCTTTGCTCTCTAATGATGCCATACACCACAAAGGAGCCGATTGGCCAACCTGGCAAGCAATGAAAATGAGAATGTTGGTTAGACACATGCATGTACATCAAATGTTCACTGGGTTTGTGCTACATTATCGAGTAAATATTCCAGGATTTTTCAAGTAGTATTCAAGTTCAAAATTGACCAATCTCAAGGAGAAGTTTCTAAACTCAACATATCTGTGATTTAAAGATAATTTTTCGTCAGAATTATTGAAAACGAATTCTAAATAACAAATAACAACAATAAAAAACAAAACAGGTAAGTCCCCTTTCCTCACCCAACTAACTCCCTCAATAGATAACTCACCATCCCTTATTTTTCTGAGTGAAACTAATGAAGTTTTAAAACTAAATCTCAATATCTTATTGACATGAATTCTAAAACTTTAATAATAAGGTTTACCTTTACATTAAAGGGTGGCTGCTTCTCTCTATTTGTTTCTTTTGTTGTAGTTTCTTCATCAGAAATATCAAGGAAACTCAGAAAAGATCTGCACATGTCTGGGCTTGCCAGCATATCAGCCAGAGATATCAGAGTTGTGTCTCCACAGCTGGCTGACATATCAGGGGTGTGGAAGGAATCTTTTTCTGTTGTCTTGCCTTTGTCTTGATTTGTATTATCTGCTGTAGTGGCTTTGGATTTCTCTGTTGCCTGTGCATTTGATTCTCCTTTGACAGTCTGTAAATCAATGAATAGACATCCCAATTTAACACCATTTTCTTCCTTTTCTATCTCTAATTTTTCTAGACAAAGTTCCACAAAGAAAGTACAAGAATGCAACAACCTCAGACCATCCCCACCCTTGGAAATTACATTGTCCTCTGGGGAGGGGTGTGGTGGTTTTATGGAATTACACACTTGAAAGCAGACACATTCAATTGCTTCTCAAAACCTCTATATTCAGAAAGATTAATTTTTCTTTTCTTTAAAACTTTCTAAAAATTTCATGCTTGAGAGAAAGCATACATACATGTACATTGGCATTTGCTTTTTCTACTTTTAAGAGCTGCTCAGCCAAGGAGCTTGGTGCAAGAGCTGGGGTACAAGATATGCTGTCTTCATCCGAATCATCATCCTGTGTCATAAAATAAAGGACCTCAAATATCTGCACTGTTGTTAAATGACATACATATGTATTTGCAATATTTCCACTTAAAAATTTCACTGCTTATTCAGTTCCAAAGAATCAAACCTTGTTGCAAACTACTTGAGCTGCTCTGGCTGCAATAACATTCTGTGTTTCTTCTTTACTCCTCAACAACAGAGCAGGAATCACTTCATTACTAAAAAAAAAAATGAAACAAAAGTTGTGTATGAGAAGCAAAGATCCAAGATTTCTGCATACATTAAGTAGTACATTTATTACTTTTACTAAACACCTTAATTCTTACTTCTTTTTTCGTTTTCTTTTGGGTTTGCTTGCATCATCATTTTCTGGAGGGGGAGGTGGTGCCATAGATGCAGACAAGGCCATGGCTAACTGTGTTTCTTCATCAACATTCCTGTAAAAAATATTAAACAATGACATAAAAGTGTTATATGTACACAACAGGATTCAAAATAGAAAATAAAAATGGCCAGACAGTTTTTATCTTTGGCAGGACAAATATTTTTGGTGGGGCAAAATTTCCCCTGCCATTTTATTTTCCATTTGGCAGTTCAACATTTTTTCACCTGCCAGTTGCAAAATTTGACCTGTATTCTGGCCATTGGAAGGTTGGTTGTATTTTGAGCCCTGCACAAATGATGTTTGCAGCAAAGATATTTCAAATACCTCAAATCTTGAGCAACATTCCACTTCTTCCTTGCTTGAGTTGGCTTTCTTTTTGTTTCCAGATTTCTCCCACTGTCTGTTCTTTCTTCTGTCTGTCTTCTTGTAGCTTCTGTTTCTTGCTGTAGCTGGTCTTGCTGCTTTACTATTTCAAGCAGCTGGTTTGCAGGGACATTATTGTCTTGTGCACACTTTTTGATGTGGGCCTGCCAAGACTTGAATAGTTGAATATTAAATAATGAGTTAAAAATATGCTTGTAAAAAACATCCCAGCCTGTTCTTATGATTATGTTATGATTTATTACTTATCTATCCTTTCTGTATAAAAAAACATTGTCAGGTTCAAAAGGTTGTATCAATGAAGGTAAGACCAGAAGGGGTTATAGGTAACCACTTAACAATGCCCACATTTACTATTATATGCATAGGATATTGTTGCAACTCTTGAACATTGCTTTAAATTCTCAAAGAAAGTAATATTCAAGAATTATAGTAATGCTCTGCGTATATTATGTATAGTATGGGCCTTATGAGTTGTTTACCCAGAATCCTTCTTGGTCTTACCTTTGGTGATTTAACCTTTTAAATCCGACGTTTTTCCAATTTGGTGTAGATAATAAATAATAAAGATATGGATATAATCAAAGGCGCTTTACGATGATTAATGTGAAATCATATAGATTTATGCAATCTTTTACATCCTCGGTGTTTCTTTTGCATCCCTTCTTATAATATACATGTGCATAATTATTTTTTGCTCTCTGGCTTAGACATGTGCTGTACTTGCAAGCTAAATTCTTTATTGAACTGTTAGAAACAATGTACCAATGGCATCTTTGTATTTGCAAATAATGGGTTATGTACATGTACATGTAAAGGTTCAACGTGCCTACCAATGCCTTTTTATATACACAAATTAATATAACAGGATTTGCACTACATAGTGGAAGATTATAAAATTCCAAGTGTTTTCCAGGGTATAAATATAAAATATTCCAGGACCCTAAAATTTGAAATTTCATGTCAGACAATTCAACATTTATTTTTCTAATATTTAACCTTATTATAATAGACTATTCAAGGAGTTTTCCAGGAATTGGTGTCAAAATTAAAATTTTCCAGGAATTTTCCAGGGGCCCTGGAAGAAATTTTTTAAAATTCAAGGAGTTTTCCAGAAATTCCAGTGCAAACCCTGATATAATTCAATCAACTGTCTCCCCTCATCCCCCACAATTCTGACTAACCAAAAAATTACTCTTAGCCAAGAAAAAATATCCTTACCTTTCTTGACTTGAATTCCATATTACAAAATGCACAGGATAACATATCTTTCTTAGTATCACCTCTTGTTCCTTGTCCCTCATTTTCTTCTTGCTTAGTTTTTTCTATTTCATCACAACATTTATTAATATGCTGTTGTCTGCGCTGTGAGTTCATTTTGGTCAAGTCCTTCTGACAAATTTGACAAAAGAAAAGTCCATCTTGATCACCATCAAAAACATCCTTACATTCCTGGATTTCTTTCCGGTGGTATTCAAAAGCAACCAGCTGATCTTGAAGCATGCTCAGAGAGTTTTTTGAAGAATTTTCTGTGATTTCAACATCAATTTTCCCTTTGCCATCTAGACAGCTGTTTACATGTTCATTAATTTTGGATTGCTCTGCTGAATCCCCAAACACTTTACTACAAACAGGACATTTAATTTTGGGCACTGGATTTTCAGCAGAATTGTCTTTGGGTTCATTTTCAAGTCTTGTTATTCTTTCATTATAATTTCCTGGTTTGTAATCATCTACTTTTCCAGCATCTTCTTTTCCATCTTCATCATCATCATCATCTCTCTCATCATCATCATCCCCATCACCTAAAGATTCTACAGATTTCGGATACTTTTTCTGATCACTTTCCTTTTTATCTGTAACTTTGTTCTCGTCACTAAGTTGATCCTCAGAACTAACGTTTCTTTTACTCTTCTTCAAATTCAGTAAGGCCTTTTTGTTGACCCCCTGAGTTACAGGTAGTGCAAACTTAATAAGTTCAATATCAGAAACAAGCAGACGTGAGGATTTTTTAGCTGGCTTATCAAAATCTTGTTCATCACTAGATGAACTAGATTTATGGGTAACTGTTCTTCCCTTTCTCTTCTTTCTGTTTTTCTTTTCTCTTTCATCTGATTTCTTGATAATATCTATGGCTTGCTGTGACTTCTTGTATCTACTTTTACATTGCAAACTTATAGATTGATCCTCATCTCTGCTAGATTCTCTCTTTCTTTTCTCCCTCAAAAGAACTTCACTGCCCTTAGCCAAAATTTCTTCATCTGAATTGTAATCAAAAGCTGAAGTTTGGTTTGGTTCCTCATTACTGGATGATACCGAACCAGCAATGTGTGTCTTTTTATTCACATAACATGTTGTGTAGCACTTTGACTTAGGGCTTATGGCAGTTTTAGTGCTTTCTATTCCAACATCTCCAGCTCTAACAGGGTCATCTTGGCTAGAGTTCTGTGTCTTTTCTTTATCTTCAGTGATTTGATTTGATGTTTTTCTTCTTGACAATGGTGGTTTAGGCTGGGAAAGTTTGCGCTTCATCTACTTCGACTTTTTAGCTTAGCTGTTGACCATAGTTCATGTACATTAACTATCATCACACCATAGGAAGACTTGTATTACAAAGTACACTGTTGTACAAACCTCTATAATATATACAGCACAAACAAATGTGTACTGAGTGCTGGGAAATTGTGTTTAAAGTTTATAGAATTTCAAATTTGTTGTGCACACACTCTTAAATAATCATAAATATTCGACGACTTCCTCTCTTGTAACGGAAATAAAATCCAAAGAGGTTTTAGCTCCACACAACGACAAAAACAGGCTAAGACGGACTATTTATCAGCTTTTTTCTCTTCAATACTATTTTTCATTTTGCGTTGAAAATCCTTGGCTTGTTGTTGGCTCTGGTCCCAGCGATCTTGTTGTTCCTCGGGCTTGGTCACAAACCTGTGTCTGTTGTAAAAAGCAAGAGTGAAAAGAGCTAGAGCACCACCGAATACGACAGGGAAAGTAGTAGCACGAACACCCATGTTATTATGAAAGAAATGATTAGAAAAAACGTGTTTGCTGTTTTACTTTGGCGCGTTCTTTATCCTCATGGGAACATCCGCTGAACAGTGAGCCCATCACACAGGGATCCCATACTATTAAAAATACTATTCAGTTTAAAATCCCATATATATTCCATCAATTTTATTTTAAATTAATGGAGACAAAGTTGTTTAGAAACGGAAAGAGCAGTATTATTCTTATTATTCTTTGATATTCAACTCCAAAAATAAACACTATAAAGTTTGCCTATTTCCGACTCCCTGTATGTTTCTGCATAATAGGTTATTATAAAGTAGAGTAACCAATCAGAACGCTCTAAAGTCACGAGCATTTGCCCTCTATGAAAAGAGCAGAGAATATAAACTGTGCATTTTTGGCTTGTATTTGACACTTCAAAGATTAAATTTTACTTTTCTTCAAGGTAAGGTAAAGTATGGTGGTATTACTTACTTTTGATCGTGGTGAACTCCAATGCAAAGAAAGTTCTTAGTGATTGTAATTGGTGTTATATAAGACTTAATTATTGGCTAGTATCTCGCTACTCTCTATTGAATATGTGAGAGACAATGAATGTCTGTAATCATTTGCCTCTGTTTGGTGTGAAATTTGTACTGAATTGTTATAAATTATGCCAGTGTGTAGATTCGTTCTTCATGCAAAAAATTGTTTTTACGAGGATTGATTCAGATAAATTTATATTCTCAAGCTTATATTACGTGAAAGCCGGCTGAGCATGTGGCCATTTGATAACCGAATTCTATTTTACGTTAACTTATTGTGCGTGTCTTGGTTTTGGAGTTGTAGCATGTCATAGCTACAGTGACAATTCTTTGTACAACAAGGAAAATAGCAAGACCGTTCCTTGCTTTGGCCATTGTATCTGATCCACTCCTCCCCCTACCCCTCCCCCCCTGCTGGATGACTGAAAAGAAACAGTTTTTTAACCACCACCTTGTTGGCTCAGTTGGTTGAGTATCAGTCTGTTGTATAGGAGTTCAAGGGTTCAAGTCCCAGCAAGACCAAAACTCAGGGTCTTAAAATAGCCAGGGAAGGTGCTCTCTCTGTGTTATAACATCTACAAATGGTTAGATCTTTACATGGCTTAGATGATCATGCAGGACTGCAGAGCGCCTTTAAAAGTGGAGAGGCTAGCATTTGAAAATTAAGTAGATGGGAAAAAACCCTCTGAAAATTAAATTTTTAAACAAACTTTATTTTTGACAAATTCTTTTTAACAAAAAGTGGGAGGTCTGTAGCCCAGCCCCCATACCTCTACAGTCTCTGTCACATTAATGGCAGTCCTCTCCCTCAACTTAAGAGAGGGTGACAGGTTTGCCATTGTTCCAACTATTACATTCTACCCTCTATAGATAAGGTTGATTGATTGATTTTTATTTATTTTATATTTAGATAAGGAAAGTTGAGCATATCCGAGCACCATGCGTTTGGTCATATTAGATGATGCAGGTGAAGTGTCTGAGTGGGCTGCCAAATTTGTTCGAAATAGAATTCTACAAAAAAAGCCTGGGCCAGATAACTATTTTGTTCTTGGTCTTCCAACAGGTATATGCATGTACAGTACTACATGTACATAGCTTATTTATTAATTTATTAATAATAGGCATTCCTGAACTTGCTGTTCAGTGATCACAAAACAGTGGTTCCAAATCAAGGTTCGACTTGATATTTTACAGTTAATTTATGATAACATTGAGTCCAGCCTCAAATAGACCTCTTAAATTAATTTGGTTGTAATATTTTCCCATTTCAGACTGCATCACCCTCTTGGAAATAAGTTTCTTTGTTTGAGGTCATGCATATTAATATATCTTCTCAAGCATTAATGAGAAACAAAGAAACAAAATCCAAGGGAATGACATGGGATGTGAAATTGGAAAACATTACACTCAAAGTAAAAGGTCTATTGAAACCATTGAAGCAAATTCAGGAAAGGTTATTACCATCTTCCAAAAAAAATTGTAAAATCAATTTTTCTTCTTTGGCATAGGTGGTACTCCTAAAGGCATGTACAAGAAACTAGTTGAATTTTACAAGAAGGGTAAAGTGTCATTCAAATATGTAAAAACATTTAACATGGATGAGTATGTTGGTTTACCAAGAGATCACCCAGAGAGCTATCATTCTTACATGTGGGAAAACCTCTTCAAGCATATTGATATTGATCCTGAAAATGTTAACCTACTGGATGGGAATGCCAAGGACCTTGTTAAGGAGTGTGATCAATATGAGGAAAAGATCAAGGAAGCTGGAGGAATCGATCTGTTTATTGGTGGTAAGTAAATCCAAATTATAATACTCATGAATAATTAACAAGGCAAAAACAATAGAAAATCATAAGCATGGAGGAGCTTGTATATCTCATACAGAATCGTCCTTATTTGCATAAACTTTAAAGCTGATTTTCTCAACCAAATTCACATGTATGTTCAAAATTTTAGTAAAAGAAGATATAGCTAACCTAGATGTATCATAAGCAATATACAATATGAGTGGTGATGCTGTATCTGATCTACAATCTCTTGCCTGTGGCTTGAGCTTGTAAATCAGATACAGCATTGCCACTCATATTGTATATATTACATATATGCTGTTCCTGTTCCTTTTCTTTTTCTTTTCTTTTTTCTTTTGCTGTTTCATTTATTTTGTGAATACAGCTGACAACACAGGATCACCTTGTGCCAAATATTTACCTACTGTTGATATGATTTTTGCATAATTTAAATGGACATGCCTAACTATTAATTGGGATATTTCAGTCTCTATATTAGTTTATATTATGAAAACAGGAAATACAATACAGGAATGGCTACTTTTTTTTAGAACATTTTTAAAATCAGCAGTATGTCATAGGATTAAAATTTTAGGTTAATTAGGTTCAAGTGGGGGGGGGGGGTGCCCCCAAATATAAGGGGGTGGGGTTGCTTGTTGGAAATTTTAAAAATGACCCCTAAGAGGTACCAGTCAGAGTCTTATCATGGTGGACATGGCAACAAATATATATTTTACCCTAAGGAGTATGTACCTAAAAAAGCATTGCACATGTCATTAAAGGTACTAGCTATAATTCTGTTGGAGGTTGTTTTAGATTTTAATACCCCTAAACAGTACCAAACTACTGATTTTAACCCCTAAAAGTTACCCCCACACAATGGGAGTCTCCCCTCAGAGGTATTTACATGGTACTACCTTATATTAAATTAATTTGAACACTTTTTTTCCATGCAATTGTTTAGGGATTGGACCAGATGGTCATATTGCATTTAATGAACCAGGCTCTTCCCTCAAGTCTAGAACACGTGTCAAGAGTCTTGCCAAGGAAACCATAGTAGCAAATGCACGCTTTTTTGGTGATGACATCAGCAAAGTTCCAACTATGGCTCTCACTGTTGGTGTTCAGACTGTAATGGATGCCCATGAGGTATGGCTAAATTATTACCACAAAACATCAATTTTGTTGAACCCTTTTAAAAACAATCTCTTGGCTGATCTAAGTTAGGGCATGGTTAACTCACAGATTGAATTAGAATTTGGCAGGTGGAAAGTTTCAATTTCATGATCAAACACACATATGGTGACAGGTGCAGATCCATAACCATGAGTCCTAGAGAGGATGGAGTAGCATTGCTCAGCACCTGTGCTTTCCCTTACTGTATTATCTGTTTCAAAATAGCTATATAAAGCTAAAAACATGGGTTGGTTTTTATATTGTCGCTCACTTGAGGTTCAAGGTCACAATCCCTGTCTGAAGGTTTGTGAGTAATAAAGTAAGTGGTATTTTCTTTCTGTGCTTTGACAAACTTTTCCTGGGGACCTCTGTTTTCTTCCAAGTGATGCTGAACTGAAGATGGTTTAACTGTAGCATGAACAAATTCTCTTTCTTAGTCAACATGGCCAAACTGTGAGAAAAGATGATTAATAACTTGTGAGACAAAGTTTGCAGCACTTAATCTTGTAAAAGTTGCAATTAAATGAGCTTTGATTGTACAGAAATCTTTTAATGTCCACGTATTCTCTTTTGTTAGGTGATGATTCTTATCACTGGTGTCAGCAAGGCCTATGCTCTTCATAGCAGCATAGAAAGAGGTGTCAACCATATGTTTACCGTTTCTGCATTCCAGCTTCATCCCTGCACTATTTTTGTGTGTGATGAAGATGCCACAATGGAGCTCAAAGTCAGGACTGTGAAATATTTTAAGGGGCTTATGGATGTACATAATAAGTTGGTTGAATTTCCTGAAGATCCAACTGCACCTCCCTCTGCAAAACGACTGAAGTCACTTGATGAATCAAAAGGAAACAAGTAAAACTGAAAATGTGGTTGACTGTTATTCAAGGAAAGGAGATTAAAAAGGCAGATTTATAACATCCTATCATATATATGGGCTACTGATTACAGAGTTGCTATAACTTCTATATTGTTTTCTTATTTTGTTGTGTACTTGATTAATTTTAAAGTTTCTGTTGCTTTGCAAAACCGAGATGTGTATTTTAAATTTGTTCTTAGTATAAAATACCAGAGCTATACTATGTAGAAACATTGAAATCCTTTATTATACAGTCGTTCCCAAAAACGTTGTCCAAGTGAAAAGAGGTTTATACGACAATAAATGTCACGTGTCTTATTAAATATTCAATTTTCGCGCGCGTGGAACTAGGAATTTAAACGAGCACCATTACATGCATGAGCAGAAAATGTCATGTACTTTTGTATCACATGCAAATTAAAAATTCCATGCGAGGAAATTGAATACTTAATGACTTTATTGTCCATAAACCTCTTTTCACTTGGACAACATTTTTGGGAATGACTGTATGTATATATGTGATTACTCGAATTCTGATTTATATATACAATCAACGTCATTAACGTTGTCCACCGAAAAAAGAGAGGAAAAACTCTACGTGCACAATGATTTTCTTTAACAGGCATTTAGAGCGAGTTTTAAGGTGTCACTGAACATTTCTTGTAGTCTAAATGTCGTTTTTCGGTGGATACGTTAATGATATTGACTGTATACACCAAATTGATAAAACGTTGTCGGGTTCAAAAGGTTAAATCATCGAAGGTAAGATCGAGGAGGATTCTGGGTAAATAGTCCATAAGGTTCATAATATGCGTTGAGCATTGTTATAATACTCCAGTTTCGAGTTCTCCCGTTATACAGGGTTAGCCTCGTTTTTGTGTAGAATATTCACGCGTTACAGTGAAGGTCAGTGGAATTTCAAAGTGTTTGTATTGTTAAAGTCGTGCATTCTTTGATCTATCTTTGTTATTTATGCATATTTTAACA
>WUAP02144978.1:0-11662 GCA_015163945.2 Stichodactyla helianthus | reverse complement strand
TCGACCTTTATGGGCATAAAATGGCTCGCCATTTTAAATGCCCATAAAGGTCTCCTGCTCATACTTTATATATTACAAGGCATCCATTCGTTATGCTGAAGTGTGTCTGTAGATTCAGAATAATAACTAGACTATCTAACTAGTACAAGGCATCCAAGCGTATCACCAGAGTGTGCCTAGATTCTCTAACCGGTATTATCTTACAGATAATCCGGCTTTATTTCTACTTATGTCACCTTGTGCATGTTAATCATTAGGTGTTATACTTGCAGTTAAGACCCGAGTGCGTCCACTCATGCTTCAGTCTTTAAAACAACTTACCTTACCTACAACAGATACCCTTTCCTTTCTAATCTCTGTTGTTTGTATCTTGAAAATAGAACACAAGATGATGATGATGCTTCACAAGCTTCACAGAGCCAAAAAGAAAAGCTGAGTGGTGCAGAACTAGATAGAAAAGTAAGTTAGAATGCATAATAGAATATTTACCATTATTTTTTCTTTCAACAAAAGCCTTTGTAACCTCATCAAAAAACATGTGGCGTACAAGTACAAAAATGAACTTTGACTTAAAGACGATGTTGCATTTTTTTATATATTCATTAAGGTTGCCGAGACCATGAGGTACCTGTTGTTTTCTGACAGAAAGAAAATACCAATCAAACGAGCAGGTTAGTAACTTTAGGAATCCATTGCTGATGAAACCCAATTTGGGGATTTTTTGGTTGATTGCAAGAATAATTATTTTAGATTTAACACTTGGCTGTACATTGGCTTCATACTACTACTGGATGCAAAACCGCTGGAGCGTCACTTTTGTTTAAAGCAAATAGTGAAAAAGCCTACCAGAAAGAATGCAATTTTAGACCTGGTACTTACAAACTTACATCAGTATATGAAAAATCCACAGATATTTCCTCCATTCGACCTCTTGGACCATAATACCATCATGGTTGAAGCTAAAAGGAGAGAAGTTAATCATAACAACAACATAAAATGAGTCCCAAAGCATGATAAGAGGGCAAGCTGTTTGGTGGAATTGGGATGCTACCTAAGTGTTATAGACTGGCCTTATCTGTTTTTAGGCATGGACAGTTGCGATGACATGCTGAAGACTTTCTCAGAAGTTATACGAATTGGTCTCGACCTTATTATGCCAATCAAGCTTGTTCGAGTCAACATGTCAGGCACCCCTTGGATGACCGACCACCTTAAATCGCTTATACAGAAAGGTGTTTCATAAATATGGTGTCCAGTCAGCACAATTTAAATTCTATAGAAATATGGTTAATCATGAGAGGAAGTTGAGCAAAGGAAATTTCTATCAAAGTAAAGTGGAGTACGCTAAGAAAGAAGATCCAAAGTGTTGGTGGAAGGAAGTGAAACGTTTTGTGGAGCCCAGTCTCACTTGGGCAACTTGAAAAACTGTATTTAGATAGAAGAGTTGAACGATCTATCGACCAAACATTTGGTGGATGTGATCAATGCAGCTCTTTTAGAGCCATCAGAAGAGTAATGTCTGCCATACCCTCTGGTCCAGTTACGATGTGAGTTACTTCCAGCACTACCAGAGGTGTCCGAGTCTCACATCTCAGTGATGCTGTCAAAGTTAAGTCTTACTAAAGCAAGCAGTCCTGATGGTATCCCCAATTGGCTACTCAAGGAGTATGCTAAACTACTTTCTTTCCAAGTATGTAGGATCATAAACGCATGACTATAAGAACAGCACTTACCCCACATGTGGAATCTTGCCGACGTTACACCTCTGCCAAAGAAGAAACAAGTGGAAGATCTAAAGAAAGACCTCAGACCAATTTCCTTAACAGTGTGTCTATCGAAAGTTGCAGAGGATTTTGTTGTGTGTGATTATGTAAAACCTGCAGTTCTGAAGATATTAGACCCAAACCAGTATGGTGCAGTGCCTAAATCATCCACTACTCAAGCACTGATTCATATGATCCACAACTGGGCAAAAGGGACAGATGGAAATGGAGCAACAGCTGGAGTTATAATGTTTGACTAGAAAAGCGTTTGATTTGATTGACCATAGGATCTATTAGTAACAGAGCTAAGTGAATTAGATATTCCTATCCCAATAGTCAACTGGATTATTGATTTCTTATCACATCATTTCCAGTGCATTAAACTCAGAAACAATGTGATATCGGAAACGAAACAAAGCTAGGTCCATGGCCTTTTCTTGTTCTTATAAATGGTTTACAATTAAGCGATGACTTAGTTAATGCAGAAATGTGGAAATGTGTTGATGATACAACAACTTCTGAGATCATTTCCAAAGGAAAACAGTCTTTCACAACTTATAGCTGATCGTGTAGTAGAGTGGTCCTCATATAATAGAGTTCAGCTAAATAGTGAAAAATGCAAAGAGATAATAAGAATTTCTTTTGCTAAGAAAGAGCACGATCTTCGACCCATTATTGTAAATGGGAAAATTTTGGAGTGTGTTCCCAGCGCGAAGTTATTAGGCATTACAATTATTTCAAATGATCTAACTTGGAACAAACATATCAGCCAAGTAATAAAGAAGGCTTCAAAGCGCTTGTATTTTTTAGTACAGTTAAAGCGCGCTAGACTATCATGCAATGAACTTATATTGTTCTATTGTATTTGTATTAGATCAATTTTAAGCTACCCTGTACCAGTGTTTCATTACACTCTTCCCGTGTACTTAAAGAATGATTTAGAGCATGTGGAGAAGAGGGCTTTTGGCATTATTTACCCAAGTATTGAATACTCTGAGGCTCTAAGTAGAGGGGGGATTCCCACTATATTAGATTATAATCAAACTGCATGTAATAAGACATTTAAATCAATCTTAAATGACCATGAAAATCGTATCCATAGACTTTTACATACAGCTACAGTGTACTAAGCAAACATATTCGCTTAGGTGAAATAGGCGTTTTGATAGTAAGAAATGGAGGACAGACCGCTTCAGAAATACTTTCTTAATGAGCTTGTGCCTGGAAAATAATGTAGTATAGTTTTTAAAATTTTAGAAATGTTCATGTTGGATGAATATATGAATATATTATTTATAATTAGTACACATATCTATTATTTATAATTGTAAGTAGTACATGTATTAATTTTAATATAGTTGAAACTGTTGATACGCAATTCAGCTGATTGGCTGCAAAGTATTAATAAACTATCTATCTGTCTAAGTTAACCCTTTAACTGGCAATGGCACAAATTTGTACGATCTTGATAGGTTCTTCTTTCAAAAATTGAAACTTTTTCAATTTGAAATTTATGGTTCTAATGTTGGGCGAATACTGTCACCTAGTAAGATCTCCAACATCTAACCCCAAGGGAAACCGCTCAAGTCCTAATATATATAGGATAAGATCGTTTGTTTCAAGATGAAATTGAAACTACAGGCTTTTCACGTCAGACAACACCATTGGAAAACTTCCTATCTTCTCGCTTATTTCTATGGAAAACTCTTCCACTTCAAACCAAATCTTTCTTCATTCATAGGAAATTTCCATCTTAGGCTTTGGCATTCCCATCATTTTCTTCCTCTCAATTCTTCAAACAACCGAGCAACAGCCATTCCTTTTGCACTACTCTAACTTGTCTTTTCGATCATGAAAACCGATAAGGATCATGGGTAATTCTGTAAATTTTCGACAGCATAGCCCCCAGTACTCCTGTTTCAGATATTTTTTATAAGTGTCAAGCACCCACCGGCAAAATATTGAAGCAGTTGCATTGTTTGGAGGTCAAAACTAGTCCAAATGGCCTTGGTAGGCCCTGGAATCCACCACAGGACAGCCAGGGAGTCGATTTTACTCCAACAACGTCACCTCCAAAACACAAACGGGTTTGGCGCCATTCTCTACATAAAATCATCTCCTACCTCTGAATTCTTCCAGAAGAGAGCCTCTACCGCCTAGTCAAACTTGATGATGCAAACCTAGGGGCTCCTGTGGTAGCAAGTGGCTCAAAAAACACACTTAGAAATGAATATTCGTCAAATTCAGGCCATGCTGTTCACTTAACTACCAACGGCTAAGATTTTTTATGAGGGTTACTGAAAAGTGTGAGCCTTCAGTATTTTGAAACATCAGTTTCCTTGACAACTCCTTATTTGGAATTAAAATGAATTTTTTTAAATTTCATTTTTCACATCAGAATTAAGGAATTAAGGCAAAGCAGTTGCAAGCAGTCATCACGTTCGTGGACTTCAGCAGGGCTTTTGACTCAATACACAGAGAAAAGTTAATGGAAATACTGTTTGCCTACGGAGTACCATCCAAAATAGTAAAAGCCATCAACATACTTTACCAAGACATGGTTGCACAAGTGCTGACACCTGATGGAGATACAGAATTTTTTGATGTAGTTGTGGGTGTACTCCAAGGGGATACCCTCGCACCTTTTCTGTTTATAATTGCACTTGATTATGCACTCCGTGAAGCCACAAGAGACCCAAAGACAACAGGAAAAACTAGAAAAACGTCAAAGCTCATGACGTCTGGAAGTGTTCATCACTGACACAGACTTTGCTGACAATCTGGCCTTGCTTTCAAATTGCTTGGAGCAGGCTCAACGTCTCTTGTCAAGGCTAGAGGCTGCTGGGGAGGAAATTGGCTTACATCTGAACTATAAAAAGACCGAGTATATGTTGTATAATCAGTTGGATTCCAATTTAGAGACTCTCGAAGGAAAGAAACTGAAGCGGGTCGATGACTTCAAGTATCTTGGCTCATGGATTGAATCTAGTGAAATGGACCTAGAAACTAGAATAGGGCTGGCATGGAACGTGCTAAATAAGATGGAGAAGATGTGGAATTCCAAATTGCATTGCTCTTTAAAACTCCATTTCTTTAGAGCGACCGTTGAAAATGTTCTACTATATGGTGCAGAGAGTTGGACTCTCACAAGTTCCATGTGTGACAGGCTAGATGGTACATATACAAAAATGTTGAGGACAGTCCTGGGTTTCACATGGGGAGATCACATAACCAACAAAGAGCTATATGGTGATCTGAGAAGCATAACTTCAGTGTTGAGGGAAAGGCCTCTTATGTTCATCGGTCATATCTGGAGGAAAAGGGATGAATTGGCAAACCAATTGCTCTTTTGGGAGCCACGATATGGAAAGAGGAAACCTGGTAGACCGGCATTTACCTATTTGGATCAGCTTGAAAGGGACACAGGCCTCGCAAGGGATGTATTGGGTCATGTAATGGATGATAGAAAGGTGTGGAGATGTATAGTAAATGAATGTCCGGGGAAACCCGAACTAGTAGTAGTAGTAGTAGTAGTAGTAGTCACATCAGAAATTGATAAATACCTCTTAGGAATTTGCCAGTGAAAGGGTTAATTTGTATTCGTTTCATCAATGTATAGTGTTTTTTTTTGTTACTTTAAAATTTGATATCACCACCACTCATTACCTGGGTGATACAGTATACTATATTTATTGAGTAAAGTAGAATTTTTACGGGTAAAATGCATAAAACAGTGTTTGAGCCAGGATTTTCAGGAAAGGGTCATTTTAGATGATACTGGCTTTTTCTTGGGTGTCAAGTAGACCATTCAATGCAATTTTAGAGGGACAGAATACATTTTATTGCGGGGTTGGCACAATGGCGAGGCCTGGCTCAAACACTGATAACAGGGAAAAAAGCATGACGTTTTGGCTATGCTGGTGATAGCCTTCATCAGATGGATTGTGAGTGTGTGAAGTGCGTGTATGCAAATATATGAAGGAAGACTGTAGAGTGGTGAAAATTCTACTTTACTCATTATGTCTAAACGCGAAAGCCTCAAAGATACTACTATATTTATTGTTTGTTCCTTTATATTCAACACAGATATTTCTAAAAATGTACTGAGAGAACAATCCAGAGCATTTCCTCAAGTGATTGAGCAAGTTAAGAAACAGCTTCAAAAGGTCAGTACAGGCCAGAAGTTTTTCAGGGTCCTTGCGCACAGTAAATGGATGGAGTCTGGGCATGGGCTACATGTATATAAGCATGTGTATACCATTAATATACACTTATTTCAAAAAAACGTTGAGACCAAGAGTGACGAGCAAGAAGCCAAGACTGTGAGGGACGTCAGTACTTTTACGTGTAATTATAATTAATGTATTTACTGTGAGAGGTCACATGCACAATGAATTTGCAATACCAAAGCTGCAAACAAAATGCACATGCTATAGTCTAAACTATTATGCTTGTGGAATGAATTAATTATGAGTTTAATTTACAGTATCCTTTGCAGTTTTGGGTTGTTGGTTGTCGCTTTTGATTGTAATAACATATTTGAAATAAGTTTACATGTAGAGCAGTTTTCATAGGAGTGGGAAATGTAATAATGTATGCACAATACTGACTTACAGTAAGTGCATGTCAGGGTATGCCGTACTTAACATTAAAATGGCTTCCCATTGTAGTTGTGTGAATTCAAATCATAACTTGTAGTTGTGGATATATTAAAATATACATGTAGTGCAGATGCAGTACAGCTATGAATTCCCATGTTATTTTCTACTCAAGAAATCTGCTTTACTTCTTGGGAATTCTTTGTCATTTCTGTCGATATCATGATAAGGAGAATCATACATGTAGTATGTAGTATGGATGGTATGATACTAAACCCACTAAGGGAAATAATTTCATAACTTTTGTCAAACTTTACAGGTATTTGGCATTCAGCTGGAGGAAATAGAGGGCACTGGTAAAACCAAGTCGTACATATTGATTGACTCCATAGAATGTGAGGAAAAGAATGATATGATCACCTGGTGAGAACATTGAGCTTCTCAAGTACAGTAACCAACCAGTGTATGGGTACCAACAGTATGTGTGCCCATTATAGACCTCATTACTTTGGATGTAATGTTTTCCCATTTCAGACCACATGTCATTCTCTTGGGACTAAGATTCTTTCTTTGAGGTTCACACACATTAATGTATCTCCTCAAGTGTTTCCAAGAAACAAAGAAACAAAACCAAAGGGAATGACATGTGATCTGAAATGGGAAAACATTGCACCCAAAGTAAAGAGGTCTCTTAAGTCAGCAATCTTCAGCCAGCCCATGAAATTCATTTTACCCCAACCCTACCCCTGAAGAGGCATGTGCAGGAAGCCGTGTCCATTACAGCGGTTTTTGTTTACTGTAACTGGGAAACATCTAGTACAGTGTATGGTATGCAGTAACATTGAAATAGCTTCCCATTGTTTTCATGCCATATGGATCATCCAATCACAATGTGCAGTGATAGTTATGGTAAAGTATGGTATGGCTAAAGGACACTGACATACATTTGTATCATTTCCCAGTCACATGAAACATTGAGACAACCCACTAACAAATGTCATTTTATTCCACCATTTCATATTATGTAAATTTTTTTTTCAGGGGAAGTGAATCACCAAAGATGGGCCTGTTGATGGTTATTTTAAGCCTGATTTTTATGTCTGAGAACATGATTACTGAAGGTAATGCCACAAAATTATGTTCCTGTAAGGTAAACCATTGATACTGTACAACAGGCCAAAGTATTTGGACCAATGCCTGAATACTTTAGCTGGTAATGAATCAGCCTATTGTAATTGTGTGAGAGGTCACAATTTTAATCTCCTGCATCACATCCTTGTGCAGGGATTTAAATCTTGGCCTCGTTTCCCTTCACTTCTGAACAAGGGGGAAGTTGAAAACGTTCCACACTTACTGAGATGGACTTTTTTTTCCTTAGCTGCACAAGTTTTTTTAGCTTGCATCATATAGTTTGTGGGAAAGTAACTTTTAAGGGTTTAAAATCAATGATAGTATGATCTTTTTCATAACCTTGTACATGTTATACATGTAAATTCAGTTTCTTGATTTCAGCTCATCTGTGGCACACATTAAAGAAATTAGGACTACAACAAAAGTATGTTTTGCATTGATCAAAGCGAATTCTCGAATAGAGGGAACTTTGCGTGAGTGGGAAACACTATGATAAACTTGTAGCCATATCGTAGCAGTACCATACTTTACTATAGCCGTAACTATGCATTGTGATTGGAGGATTCACATGAAAACAGTCATAAGCCATTTCAGTGTTACTGCATACTGTACTGTGCACGTGCTATATTAAGTCAGTACAAGAAGTTTCCCACTCAAACGAAATCTGCTCTAATTTTGTTTGCTTAAATGTAACTACTAACTATACTATAGCATTGATTTTCTCAGTCATCAAAGTTCAATCCATTTTACTTTATTTTGGAATCACAGAGTAGAGCATCCAGTCTTTGGTGATCCAGAAAAACTTTTATCACAAGAATTTTTAAGACAAGGGTAAGAGGATTTGATTTGAACATGCAATTTAAAATAATGTTACACACAGATTTAAATGTTTGAGCTGCAGTCAGGCATAATAAATTTAAAAAATAAGTAGTTATCTCTGACTTAAAACTTTTTGATTAACGAAACTCTATTAATGAACATATACACGTGCTGAAAGTTTATAAACTTCTAAGTGAATATAAATAGAGTGCCTAGTGATTGCCTATTCACTTACTGATGAAGGTTACAGTCAGTAACTGAAACGTCTTTATTTTATCAAAAAGTTTCAGTCAGAGATAACTACTTATTTTTTAAATGTTACACGTACTTGTTTTGGCGCATTTATGGATTATAAAATGAAAGAAAAAAGGAAGTAAGGAAGAAAATACAACAAATGAATAAGGAGATGGATATATGACTTGGTTGGTAGAGTAGCTCAAGCACAGTATATGTAGAAGCTTGAGTTACACTTTGCTACAACTTTCATGACACTTCTTCCAATTCCCTCATTCTTACATCTACAGTTTAGCAACCATTTGCATCTAAAACTCAATGGATGCTTCCCAAATACCAAATGTTAACAGTGCTCATGTGGTTGTATTTTGTCATTAGATATTTAGAGAAGAAGAAAGTCGTTGGTGGAGATGAAACATCGTTTGAGTACCGCTGGGGTCAGCGAGCATACAAAGAAACTTCAAAGAGGCAAGTGTTGGAGTTCATGTCTGAGGTAAGACTTGGAAGATCGTTAACATTTCTTATAGTAATTTTCATGTTTCTGTCTCGTAAGGAAATCAATATGGAGCACAATTTAGGATGTTGGGGCTTGTCTCCTTCAGATCTTTGACGGTTTTGTGACTGGGGCAAATATTGATAGTTGGTTATATTATAGAAACTTGATCTTACTAAGAAGAAGAAAGCAAAAGAAAGCAAAAGAAATGGAAAGAAAGGGATATGAAAGGGATATGAAAGGAAAGGAAAGGAGGGAAAATAAAAAAAAAAAAAAAGAGAAAAGAAAACAAAGGAGAAAAAACCCGAAGGCATCAAAATTGAAGATAGGAAAAGAAACGATATAGAAAGAGGCAAAAAAAAAGAAAGGATAGGAAAAAGAAAAAATCTAAAAGAAAAACCGAGCAAAAGGGAAGGAAAGAGAAGAAGAGAGACAAAAAGCAAATGTAACTAAGCAGCAATCGGGTGCTGTAATCAAACTTGGTATAATAATTGTATACCACTTCTAAAGGTGCGGCAGTACAAGCAACAAAATGTGCAACTTGCCGCGCAACAATTGCCGGATTTCATACATGGAGCCTGGAACTAGTTTGGTTTGTTTGCCAGACGGAAGTCAAAAAAAAACTTCTTTTTCTTCCATCACTTTTGACATTGTATTTAGCTGTTAATTAATCCTATCCTATTCAATTCTATGACCTTTCTGTGAAGTTTTTCTACCTATTTATGGCACTCGTTGAAGAACCATTAAAATTCAATTGGAGAATTGACTTTGAAGTTTAAATAATCAACTTAATATTCGAATAATTAAATCATGAATGGAGTCTGGGGGGGACACGCTTGAGCCGTGTTGACTGTAATGTAATCGAGACTAATTACTAAGATGTTTTGGGCATATGACGTCATAGCGCCATGTTAGAGGACTAGACTAGAAAGAAGATTTGATTTTGATTTTTTTTTTGTTGTTGTTGTTGTTGTACCATGCAAGACATGGTCAGATTTTTTCCAAGTATAGAATGTTAGTTTTTGCAGGCCAAACGACTATTTTCAGTCCATCCTTCACTTCTACTGAATCTTGCTAAACAAAACCTGCCTAACATCAATCTGTATGTGCAGTGTTCTCTCAGATATTCCTCAACAAACAGACCCACAAGACCAGATGCAAGACGACCTGCTGAGCAACCAATCTCGACCCATCCTAAAGCAGTACCTTTATCTCTTATTTCTGTGACATCATCTGTCGCAGAAGCAAGACAATGAACAGAAGTTAAACCATGAATGAGACCCTTGAGTCAAACACAACACCAAAATCACTGCAGTATTAGAAACAAAATGATACCAAGAGGCAAAGAGGAAAAACATCAAATGACCAACATTGAGCAAAACCAGAAACCAGATCCTACGAATCTAGACCAATGACAGCCAATCAGGAAAGACACAACAGACGAAAAGAAATTCCATTCCAAGAAAGAGCCCCACATCACTAAGAAGCATGTAGTACTGGAAATGGTCGCGAGGAAGAAACGGCGAAGAGGGGAATATCAACGTCGTGACCACAGAGTTTTGCGAGAAAAAAGTAATGAAAAAGCTTAGAAAGAAATAAGAGATGAATGGGAAGACTGTGTAAAGAAGATTCAATGATCGCCATACTGCCCTGGTGTTATGGTTAGGAGGATACGGTCTGTTCCTCATGAGTGATCGATACTGGTGCATAACCATTGTTGTCTCGGGTAGATGTTAATTCTTTTCTGTCATTTCTCAAGGGTTCTTTATCGAGTAAAGCGTAGAAGACAAGAAGTGACCAACACAAGGGTATACAAGCAGCAACAGCAGTACGTGGTGGAACACACGACCAGGTGGTTGAGCCTGATGATGGATAATAAATGTAAATTAAAATATACAAAAACACAAAAACAACAATATGGTTGTAGCTATATTTCATTTGTTCGACAAAGTCAATAAAAAGCATGTACTTACTAGTGTAGAAGAATGAAGCTAACAAGAAAGAAAAATTGCATCCTGTTTGGTAAGCGCTGGTGTTTGCTTCTACATGTTCGTAACGGGGGACCATTCTCAACGTCGTTATACATATCATTCCATTAGCGAATCCACAGACAACGAGCCCAGTGATTTTCAGCCTTACATCGTTTTTGACCACCACGAGTAGCAATGCGGATGTCATGAGTAGAATATGCAAAACAATGGAGGAAAGAAAAGAAATTCTTCTGACGAGGAATGGATTAACAGCCTTGCTCACAATGTCTGGTATACTGAACGAGATCAAGACAACGGTGGACGACAAAAGAATACCAGACAACATGTCCTCAGTGGCTAATATCACGGAAGCGTTGGGTGTAAATAAAGACCAGAGGCCAAAGGAAAAAAATGAGAATGTGATGAGATTATTCTTTATCTTTGGGGATGTGCCCATGTTTGATTGGCACTTCTGTGTCAATCAGCGATAATAAGACAGATGGGTCAAGCGTTCACACCAATACGCAGTGGTTGATCAAACAAGATCTGCAAATAATGGATGAGTTGCCAGTCCCCAGTCCCTCTCGACAATCACAATGCATTTTGGGTATGTCAAGGGGCAAACATTGAGATTTTCATCGCTTGGACTTCAAA
>WUAP02144967.1:0-11666 GCA_015163945.2 Stichodactyla helianthus | reverse complement strand
ACAACTCAAAAATTACTACTGTGCGAAGTTTCATGAAAATTCCATGTGCGGTTTTATTTCTTCGGAATTACCTTAATCAACAATCATTAAGAAATATTCTATTTTTACATATTTTAAAGTAAGTTCCCTGAAAACCATTTTATACATGTAGCTTATAGATATCCATGAATTTGTTAAGTCATTTATAAAACTTGCCTTTGGCTCATATCTTTATATGCTGATAAAAAACAGTCTCTTGTTTTATAAACATTACTTAAAATTTAATGCATTATGCTAATGAACTGCTGCAATAGACCTTTTTATCAATTTGGTGGCCATCTTGAATTCTGTTTTAAGTAAGACATTATGGGATGCTGGGGGGCAGTTATTTTAAAATTTATAGTATGCACAGCTGTCAGTGTATCTTTTTATATAATGTAATGTTATCCAATGAGAAACACATTTAAAAAACAATTGAATTTGCTGGTACAAGTTGGAGCAATATGTGAAACACCAAAGTGTAATATTTATTTGAGAAAGTAATCCTGCTAGTCTATGCTTTATAAATCTTTCTTTGCTGGTACAAGTTGGAGCAATATGTGAAACACCAAAGTGTAATATTTATTTGAGAAAGTAATCCTGCTACTCTATGCTTTATAAATCTTTCCTTCTTGGCATCCCATAATTCAAAATGGCCACCGTATCAGTAAAAAATTTTTATCTCATATCTTTCAAACAATAATTGTACATGAACATTCTCATGGGCCATCACAATATGCATCTAATTAACATCCTTTTATGAACCTGACAAGGATTGCAATTAATTATATATTTTGTGCTTGGCAATGACAACCCTTAATGAAACAGATGTATGTGTATGTAAATGTGGTACTGGTTTAGGTCTGAGTTAAACCATAAGCTGTTAGTATAAATGGAAACTAGTGAGTAAATTAGTATAGGCTGTGTCTGTGTGTAATGAATGCAATTAACCAATAAAAGGAAATCTGTAACACCATGAAAAAAGAGATACATATACTTAACTTTACTGACGTTTTGAGCCTTCGCCCTTTGTCAGAGTACTCTGACGAAGATAAGGGCAAAGGCTCAAAACATCAGTAAAGTTAAGTATATATATCTCTCTTTTTTCACGGTGTTACAGATTCCCTTTTATTGGTTATCATAAGGTGCTAGGCTAGCAAATGTAACCATGCAAGTAGATAGTAAAAGGGTTATGGTAGGTATGACTGTCAATTATTTTATTTCCCTCATTGCATTGATCAGGAAGACCACAAACAGCCATTGTTCTCTGTCCAATTTAACTACTTTGTCAAAGATGAAGAGTCTGATACTCATATCTTTGCCACAGCTGGAAGCAACAGGGTGAGTTGAGTAATTATTTGCTCATGTTGAGATCATAATATTTCATCTCTGGAATGCACATATACACTGTACAACTGGAATCCTTCAGATACATGTGATATCACAGCCACTTTGTTGGATGGCTTGAACAAGAGATTTGGTCTTGGGAAATCTGCAATACTCAAACTTGTAAAAATAGAATGGTTTCCCCACTTTGTAAAAGATTGGGGATTATTGAAATTCCAAGACTGGGTACAATGTGCCAGACCCCAGGATAGTTCCTAAGCTGGGGTTTACACTGACCCAATTCATTTCGAGCCTGAGGTTAAATTGTGTGGATTTTCTGAAATTCCCCAACCTTGGGTTTACCTTGGCCCAATTTCTTTCTATACTGGAGCTAAATAGTTCTGGGCTTGCTGAATTTCCCCAACCTTGGGTTTACATTGGCTCGAAACCAGGTATTTTCTAACTACTTTCCAAACTTATCCTCAGGCCAGTCCTAGGCTAGCCCTAAACTTGGGATTATAAATTTTCAGATTGATCCAAGTTGGGAATTGACATTTTTTCATGTAGACTGTTTTATGTATGTAGGCTTCTAGAGTAACTTCCATGTTAGTGGGACACTGATGGACAGGTCCTAATTCATGGTCACAGCATACTTGTACAAATGACATGATATAAAACTGAAATGGCTTCCTATTTTAATATGAATCATCTCAATCGATCTTATGAAACAAGCTTTATAGACCCTATGCTTTTGAAATTCATATATTAAGATGCTTTTTTTTTCAATTTCAATTTGGTGAATGCCTTATAAGTAATATTTTCATACAGTACATAATGCAGTTAGTTACCTACTGTACATGTAGATTGCCACATTTGGTGAACTCATAACTAAATAATGTAATAATTGCTTTATTACTAGCACATGTATGCCCATCATTTCACTTCACCCTTTGGTCTTCTGTCATGTAGAATCATGAACTAAATTATATGCATTATAATCTTATTTTTAATTATTTTAGCTAACCATCTATCAGTGTGAAGAAAAAGGAACAATAAAACTGATCCAGGCTTACGTTGATGCAGATGTATCCTTGTTTGATACTGTTGACTACATGTCTTGATTGCCTGTATTGATTAATATTATCATATGGTAATTAAAATGTGACTCAAAATGAATGTCCATGAAGAAAATCTTTAACATTGATCAAGCCTGAAGAAAGTTTCTATTCTTGTGCCTGGACTTGCAACCCAAATACTGGTGAGCCTCTCATAGCAGCAGCTGGTGCCAAAGCTATAATCAGGTTTATAAGGTAGGGACAGCATATAGATTGTAAGAAATAATGTTTCAATTCCAAGTTGCTGTATCATATAAATAAGGGTTTCAAAATCCAGGTGAAATTCCCATGGAATACAGTGACAATGTTCTGAAATGGCTTCTACTACTCATTAATTATTACTGGGCTACCTGTGGTAGACCAGTCTAAAAATGTTTCACATGTTTTTTCTTTTTCCTGTGTTAGAAAATGAAAAAGTTGTGCAATAGGTACTCAGGACTCTGTAGAGCAGATAGGTTATAGGGTTACCGGATGCAGATGCAAATGTAATGGATGGGAGATCGTATGACATAAAGACCAACTACGCATGCTCTCATTTGATCGCTGCTGTTTAACAGGAACCGAAGACTCACATATGAAATATTTTTTAAAATGTATACTAAAAACAAATTTTGAGGTAATTTTCATTTAGGGGAAGCGATGTTTTGCTTCTTACGATCAACTTTTACCATTCACAAGTATCAACGGGCTTCAAATCTGGTCAGTTTCTTCTACAGAAAAAACTAGCATATTTAATCCCAATTTTACCAGGACCGCAGGGGTGTCAATAGAAGCCGGCTACCGGTGATAAACCGCCGTTTATACTTAACTTCTGACCGCCGGCTACTTTAAAAAATATGTAAAAGTTTAAGTTTAGCTGTTTGGTAACAAATCTTTCTCAACGAAGCTCATAAATTGCCAAAAAATTATATTTAACTACTTACTTATATTTAAGAACTAGCGTACTGTTCATTGTTGTTGTGTATTGGCCCTTTATTTTGTTGTTTCTAGCAAGATTTTCGACTAAAATTCGGGAAGTCCCTCTGATCCGTGTCATTTTTGGTCGCCATCTTGGATTTGTTTCGCACCAATGGATTATGGGTAATATTGAGCCCAGGTCCTCAGCGGTACTTCCTTTCAAACATGGTGTCCAAGAAGCGAAAGCATGGACACTTTTCAATTCCGTAACATTGCTTTCAGAAAAATTCATCATTTTTGAGGAAAAAATCACATCATGAAACATGAATGTCCCAATTATTTTGCCCTTAAAATGCAGGAAAATGCATCTCCGGTACTCTAAATTTCAAAATTTCCAGGGGGAGCATGCCCCTGTACCCCCTAGTATGCTCACCCCTCTGGGGCTCGCATCTGAGTCCAGACGTTTACTTTTCCTTTATAGCCTCTTACTTTCAAAACTATTGACACCCCTGAGGACCCTAGAGGAAAATTAACATCACCAAGAATGATTTTAAGTGAGTATTAATAAATGTTTGCAGCTAACTTTATTCCTATGATTCACAAATTTGAAGCTAAAATAGATAGAAAAGAATCATCAGAGAAGATGTAGAAAGGTCTGGGGACCTCTATGAAGCATAAAACATCGATAGTTGAAGCAATTTTAAAAGTGAACAAATCAGAACTATATATCGGCAGCTGAACACAATGACACTACTTCAAATTAATGTTTTAGAAATAAGATGCAATATTGTAAAATTTACTCTAGAAATAGATCAAATAACATAGAAAGAATTTACAATACCTCTTTGAAAGAAAATTTAAGGTCATCAACATGTCTTACAAGCAAGATAAAGGCCTCAAAGTGAAAAGTATTTCAGTTCTGCTCTATTTCAAAGGGGTCGGGTCAGATAAACATAAAAGGATAACACTTATGTCTTAGAAATGATCATTTACTAAGAGATCGACATGATAAATTGATAAAATAGCAAAGAACGAGATAAACTACCTGATTTGAAGGAAGATTTAAGGCTGTTAATTGGTGCTACAAGCAAAGTGAAGGCCTCAAAAAATTAAAGTGAACAAACAGCAACTCCTTCAACTTATATGAAAGCATCAGGTCAAGTGTTCTCAAATGTCCACGTGGGGTGGGGGTGCGGAGGTGAGTGATGCAAGGTTTCTCAATCAGTGTTATTTTTTCACTACAGAAAACCCAAACTATATCCAATATTTCAAATTGTTATTGTTGTATGAACATGTGTTGTTCAAATGAAATAGCCACACTGATTAAATTTTTTTTAATGGAAAGGATTTTAAACATTTTCCCCCATCCTGGTTATGAGCCCTCCCATCTGGTTATAACCTCCTGAATTATATAAGCCCAGCAAAAAACTAATACCATTCCACCTAATAGGCATTCACTGGGCTCCTAGCCTGTTAACAGAAGTCTGAGTACACATGTAAACCCACACAATTAAGCTAGTGTAGTGGTACAGAAATGTTTTTAATATTAGCAGTAGAGGACTGGCTTCTTGCCCAATCTGAACTATGGAATACTTTGAAATTGACTAAGTAAGGGTCTCTAGCATCAAAATAGTAGTCCTGGTCACCTACAGCACTTTTCATAATTCTGCAACCTACTGACTTCAGACTTCTGGGTGACATCAGGCATTTTGGCTTCTGTCAATCAAAGTTTTAACAGTTTAAGATAGTAATTATTTTGATTGATGGAAGCTAAAGCGCCCAACATCGCCCAGAATTGTGGAGTTGGTAGGTTGCAGAATTATGAAAAGTGCTGTAAGTAATGGAGTGGAAGCTTTTTCATGTGCTGAATAAAGTAGATTATTTTTCAGTAGTTGCTCAAATCATGTAGATTTCATGAAAGCAGGTGCCAAGGTTCGGAAATATGGCGTGGGAACAATGAAGATCGAAACCACAATGAATTATACTCTCACATCGAACATTCTGATCAAGGCTTGCCAAGAATAGCAAAATGGTCAGAATAACAGATTGTTTAAATCAAAGTACAGTATACTGAGTAATCAAATTTTCAAATACCCTTGAGTGAGGTTTAAAAATTTGATCAGGAGGCCGCTGTTAATAATAATATCTTTTATTATATGGCAAGCCAGTCTGGATGAAAATGGAAGAATTTGATTGGTTGCTGAAGAGTCCGGCATTTTTCACTTGCACCTCTCAGCAAAATTTATGGACCTCCTGGCAAAAATTACAATAGTTTTGTTTCCCATGCCTATAATAAACCATTTATTGCCCTAATGAATAGGGATTTTTTGCCAATATCCCTGGTCAATGGGGCTTTCAATGGTTTTGACCTAATGGCTAGGGATATTACGAAGATTAAGTCAGCATCATCACCTAACAGTTAGGGGAAATCACACGTTATCTCTAATGTTTAGGGGAAATTAGTTAAAAACCCTTAGGTTAGGGAGGAAATGGCAGGGATACTCTGGACTAGCACGTAGTATTCAGAATTAGGTGTACACATGTCACTCTTTCGTGTAATCATTTCCTTGACTGGAGTTACTCTCATCCCCAAACTGTATACACTAACTTGTACAGTACAACAGTCCTAAAGGCATAATTAATACTGGGTTATACTGGGCTACCTATGGTACACCAATCTGAAAAGATCTTCCATATCTCCAGTTTTTCTAAATTATAAAAAAGGCAATACCTGCCAGTAATTGCTCCTTGCAAAATAAGTTTATCAAATACTTCTCATAAAATTTGCTAACTCTAAAAAGATTTTGAGAAATTCATTTTCATTAGTACACTAAAGTTAATTAAGTTTTCTTTTCTTTTTTGTTCCGTTTTCTTGTAGCCCAATTAGTATGAAATGCATTAAGGTATGTAATACTTTACATTTTATAATATCCTTCATTGCATTGTCATTGCAATACATCCTAAAATATCTTTTTTAGGCAATTGTAGTTGGGACATACAGCATAATGATAAAATAATAATAATGTTTAATACTTATAATGCACAAATTCTATATGCATATACTGCCATTAACATGATCACGTGGTGTAATTGATGTTTATTTTAATGAAAGAAAACTCCTAAACATTACAACAAGCAAGTTGGCTGAAAAAATGTGACAGCTACATGTAGAAGTGGTGTGGTTGTATTTCCAGAAGTCTAATATATAACAACATGACCATGAAGGTCAAACCATTTGCAGGTATTATTGCAAAGGTGGTGCCTTGGGTTATTTTAAGAAACCAAGTGTTGGTCAGGCCAGGCCTTGAACCCATGCCCCCTTCTGCATAACAGTCCCATGCTCAACCAACTGAGCTGACTGGTGTATGTCACTGTTATTACTCTGCATCTGCTTTAATTATAGCATTACATTGGTCATGGAGGAGCAATAAATGATCTCAAGTTCCATCCCATTGATCCGCATCTCTTACTTTCAGGCAGTAAAGGTAAGTAATACTGTACCCTTTTGTCATTTCTACATGTATGAATTGTAGAGATGGTGTAAATTCCTGAAGATGTAGGCAACCCAAAGCTGCTATCAAAATCTGCTCAACTAAATTGTTAATTAATCAGATAATATTCTGAGATCAGATTATGACTGACATGATACAGATGATGTGTAGTGCTGTTGGGACAACATAGTCATAACAGAGTCATTCTGCATGACTAGAGGAGCAGGGATTGGCCCAGAATTGTGTGACAGTGCATGTGGCACAAATTGCTGTAGGGATTTTACTCACTAAAGTACAAGATTTACACAGGTTTCGGACTGCTCTTGGAATTCCTGGAAAACTCCTTGAATTTCGAAATTTTTTCCAGGGCCCTGGAAAATTCCTGGAAAATTTTAATTCTGGCTACAACTCCTGCAAAACTCCTTGAATTTGCTATTTTTTAGTATTAGGTAATTAAATATTAGAAAAATAAAAATTGTAGAATTGTCTGACATGAAATTTTAAAGTTATTGTCAGTTTCATTTTTACTACCAGCATATGTTTATAAACATAATTATGTAGTATTATAAACATGTTTTAAACTAATCTTTCACCCCTGATGAAAGAAACATTGCAATTTCACATTTTAAACAGCTTTAAAGTGCCTATGAAGTGAAAATTTGACTTATTTTTTTCTTTTTTAATTAAGTAGTGCTTTGCAAAATGAAGAATGGTGCTCCTTTTCTCGATATCTCATTTCATTTCAGAAATATTAATTTTTTCCTGAATATGCAAATTAGTTACTGATGATGTTATAAGTTGTGCTTGGACTTGCAGGAAAACAAAAAGGAAAAATAACTCTTCAAATATAAGGCAGATTCCAATGAAAATTTGCATATTTATAGAACTTGCCATAATGCTCATCAAACATGTTTTCATAGCAACACCATTTCTACACAGTGTTGAGTATTATGGTGAGTTCTTTAAATTAATGTGCAAATTTTCATTGGAATCTGCCTTATATTTGAAGAGTTATTTTTCCTTTTTGATTTGCTGCAAGTCTTCGTACAACTCATGACGTCATCAGTGCCTAATTTGCATATTCAGGAAAAAATTAATATCTCTGGAATGAAATGAGATATTGAGAAAAGGAGCTTCTTCTTCATTTTGCAAAGCACTACTTAATTAAAAAAGAAAAAAATAAGTCAATTTTTCGCTTCATAGGCACTTTAAGATATGTTTAAAACACCTTTAAGATGTCCAAAAATGATAGTATTTTTTGTACCTTTTAAACATGGAAAAAGCATGTTTGAATTATATGTTATTAACATGTTTAAAATATGTTAAAAACATATTCTAGAAAACATGTTTCTTTTTCATAACGGCTGTAAGTTTTATATGCCCTGGAAAACACCTGGAATTTTACATTCTTCTAGTAGTGCGAACCCTGTTTACACTGTCTTAGTGAAACTTATATGTTATTGTACATTATCCATTTATTTTTCTTACATTAAAATGATTGGCATTTTTAAAGTGTACTGATAAGGAGAGATTTTAACCATTTTACATGTAGATAATCAAATGGAACAGTATTACCCTTTTCAGAGAGAATTTGTGTGTGCGTGTGTGTGTGGGGTTTCAAGGTTTTTTGGCCCAACTTCATGTGTGTGTGTAAGTCATGGCAGGGTTCAGAATAGCTTTTCAATTTGATACTGGATTTTGTAGGTTTAAAGTTGATTATTTTGAAGGCTGTCTGTTTGACAATACACTAAAAATATTCACATATTATAGGCATCATATATTTTGTGGAGCATGGGGCAAATTGATTAAAAATGCACTAGTGCAAATATAGTGCACATTGTATTTTATAAAATAAAACAGTCAGGAGGTACCTTGAGTATAGGTTTAGAGTTAGAATTGGGAAAGACTTTATATTATAAAATAAAACAAGAAGTACCTTGGGGTTAGGTTTAGGGTTAGGATTGGGGAAGACTTTGTGTTTTATAAAATGAAACAACCATCATTACTCCTAAATCCTTTTTGATGCAGTTCAACTGGTAAAATACACTCTAAAGGTTGAGGTTCAAGGCTTGGTCTGCTGAAGGCAAGCGAGGAAAAATGCATTACTCTCATCGTCTAAGTTAATTAATAGGTAGTTAGTCAGGTAGACTTGGGTAAGGGAGCAGGAGAGGAAGGGAGAGTGGAGGGGGGGTGTATAAAAGATAGCTTGTCGAGCAATCATAGGTAATCCAAGCCCTTGTTTTTTTAAATGAATCCATATTAAGTAAAAAATATTGCACTGGTGCATTTTACTGAATTTCCTCATGCCCCACAACATAATATCCTCTCAAATTACTTATTTCTCAGCTTTTTATTCTGTTATGTTTTGTTATTACTTTTTTCATTAATTGCCAGCAGATTTGTAAAAACTGCTGGCAGCTAGCTGCTGTTATTTTACCCAGTATAAAGTTGTTGAGTTACAAGAAACACAGCAAAACATCAAAATTTCAAACTATGAATTACAATTAAAAACAAAAACTTGAAAGAGAACCTACACCGAGCTAACAATTGGAATGCTCATGTATCTTTCTGGAAAGCCAAAATTCTTGTATTATGTACATGTAACCACAGACTGAGTACTTTAGTGAGTGCAGCTGTATTTGTTTCTATAATGTAAAACATGAAATAAGAAAGAAAGAAAGGGGGTGGGGGAATCTCGAAGTGCCTATGTAATATTCTGTTTAATATTATATAATTATTGATGAGCAAACCTTTATTAATGGCTAAAAGGTACTAACCATGGTGGTGTTATTTTCACATGAAAATATCAGTTTTTCACAGTGAAAAGAAAAATAGCTATTTCGTCAATGATTATATAAGAAAAGATATTACTTTCTTTTTAGATCATGGTTTAAGACTGTGGAACACCAAGACAGATGTGCTAGTGGCTGTTTTTGGTGGTGTTGATGGCCATAGAGATGAAGTATTGAGTGTAGTAAGTCAGAGTAAACATTTTCCTAACTGTTATTGTAACTAAACTTGCATCTACAATAGTACATGTATGTACAGTATGTATGACTTGTCTTTCAGGACTTTGATATACTTGGAACAAAACTTATATCTTGTGGAATGGATCACTCATTAAAAATCTGGAATTTGGAAACAGATAAACTAAAAGAGGTTTGTTACATGTAGATAAAGTTAGTAACTAATTTCCATAGCTACCTCTTATGACTCATTCGAGTATCTTAAAGCCGGGGAGGGTATTGATAATAGCAGGGAAGAGCAGGGCTGATAATGTTGAATTTTATTAAATAACTCATTAACATCCCAGGGTTGATATCATCTCCACATTCTGGATACTGTATAAACTTTATTTTTCACACTTTCACTTAAAAAGTAGGTTTTTCTAGTAGTACATATCTTGATTTCCTGACCACTGGCAAGCACATGATTAATCTGAAGTTAAGACCTAGAAATTAAAATAAGTTAAATTCAGATTTTTGTGCTTGCCAGAGGATAGCAATTCAAGATATGTACTTATTTTTAAGAAAATCTACGTTTTGAATGTTTAAGTTACTTAAGGTATATTATTAGAAAGATAGAATAGAGGTATTTTCCTCATACCATGAAACATTTTCTAGTAGTTAGTGTATAATTATTAGTCAAATGTATAGACATCGATTTATGCCATCTATTGATAAACCAACAAGAGTTCATAATAAGTCATCAGCTACACTTATTGATAACATCATCTTCAATTCGCCTGAGCAACCACTCGTCAGTGGCAATATCATATCGGATATAAGTGATCATTTCACACAATTTTGTATTTTATCTTCAAGAAGGAAGGAATTTACTCACAATGTAAAACACAAATTGCGAGACTTTTTGAAATTCTCAGAGACTGCATTCATAAAGAATCTTCGCGATATCAATTTAGATAATCTGAATAGCTGCGATGTTGATCAGAATGTTAATCAAATATTTTCTAATTTTTATAAGTTAATAAAGTAATTAACAAACACGCACCCATGAAAACGATTTCGAAACGTAAACAGAAACAACTATCAAAGCCATGGATAACCAAGGGGTTACGTAAATCAATTAAAATCAAAGACAGACTCTTAGTGGAAATAGAGAAATGTATAACATCTATCGTAATAACATATCTAAACTTACAAGATTAAGTAAAAAACTTTATTACCATAACTATTTTGAATTTAATATTAGCAATATGAAAAAAACATGGCAAGGAATAAATAGGCTCATACTGAACAAAAAGAACAAAAAACAATATATTAATGCCATCAAACAAAATAACAGATTTACAACTAAAAATCCTAAAGAAATATCTCATATAATGAAGAAGCACTTTGCGACTGTAGGACACAAGCTAGCACCCAGTCTGACCAAATCTAAGACACCATACTATGAATATTTGGACAAAGATAGCACTCTAAACTAATTATTATTTGTTTCCCGTTTCTACGCATGAGATAGAACTAGAGATTGCTTCTCTCCCGACTAATAAAGTCTTTGGCCTGTATTCTTTTCCAGTTGCCATATTTAAATGTACAAAATCGATTTTATCGAAACCACTTGCAGATATAATGAATCTATCAATAGAGACTGGCATATAAGGGCTTCTAAGTTAAAATATTCTAAGATTGTCCCTATTCATAAGGACGGAGATGAAGAAAACCTGGGGAATTATCGCCCAATCTCTCTACTTTCTAACATAAATCGTATTTTTGAGAAAATAGTATACAATCGACTCAAAAATTACATAGAGTTGAATAATATCCTTTGCCCCTCACAATATGGATTTCGTGAAAAA
>WUAP02144956.1:0-11669 GCA_015163945.2 Stichodactyla helianthus | reverse complement strand
ATCTTCTACACACTTCATGCCCGATTGGACTTTGAATTCTATCCCACATGAAAGACGATGCCGACATTCGCGATCCGCGTATTAGTAATGCTATTATTGCGGGCTCCCTGTGGCCTCCACGCTGTTACTCAACTTCTCTTTGCATACGATTTCAAATTCAAACGCATGTTTTATTTACTACTAAATTTTTAAAAAAGCGGGAAAATAGAGGTAAAAATTGAGCACGAGATAACGTAGTGCCACAGCTGAGGAATTCAATAGTGGTTTTAGTTTGACTAAAAAATGTTTTTGAAATAAAACTCGCTGTTTTCAGTCGACTTAATGGCTGCAGCCCTTTCTCATTGATTCGAGGGTGTTTACGGCTTTTTCTTTACGTGCTTTGCGTGAGAAGTCAACAAGCTAAAGCCGTTTCTACACTGAGCACGTTTTCCTTGACAAGAAAAACTGGCATGCTAGCTTTTCCTTGACAAGGAAAAATTATTAAGGACGACATATTGCTCGTGTAGACGGACAACAAAGATGTAGCAAGGAATATTAATGAGATTAGTTCTAAGGCTGTTACTTCACTGATCGAAACTTGTCAAGGAAAACTTGTTCATCATCTACCACGAGCAAGAAAACCTTGGCAATAAAAGGTTGTCAAGGAAAACTTGCTGATCGTCTACACGAGCAATAAAAGTTGTCAAGGATACTTGTCAAGGAAAACTTGCTCGTGTAGATGGAGTTTAAGCTTGACGAATAGAGCTTTTAAGTTATGCTTCTGGATTCATTTCCTCTGCATTAGCTAAAATTAATCCAGAAATGCTACATGCAATTTATCATCCACCGACAAAAATTATGATCCTGAAAAATCTTCACAGGCGTACTTTTTATTTTGGACCCGGAAGTCGATGTTTCATACGAGCGACGTCACATTTAAAAGCTCTAATGCTTTAGAATTACCGCTTCTTATCTTCATGTCGAGTTATCTAAAAATTACACAACACAAAAGAACCGAAAGATTCCGAAAATGGGAAAAGTTAAGCTGCTTCCTTGAACTCCTTTTGAAAAACGAATTATCCTGAAATCTGCCTGTTAGCTATCTGCTACGTGCTTTGTAGTGCATAGCTAGGCCTTCATAGAGTGTTTCCACCTGTCCTTGTCAGCTGCTCCTCCCTGAGCTTCTACGTTTTAATTTTCCATGTCTTTTTGAAGATTAAAATTATAGTTGATTTATGAAATTGGATTTCCCAGCCTTAGAGTATATTATGCATTGTCTGTATCTGCTATTTTCTTTATCTGGAGTCAAATTTATCAGGCTGAAAATGAGATAAAGAGCCTACTTTGATGACCATGGAAGTGGATTTTCTATTTCTGAAGATACGATTATAATATGCTGCGATTATCTTAATATTCATTTACTAAACATCTGGGAGCTTTTTATCTCCACTGATGTCATACTCATATTTCATTTTATTAAACGCTAGTTTTTCAATTTTCTTGTGACAACCAAGTCAAAAACGTCAGAGCATGTCTCCGTTTTGCGATTATAGACCTCAGGAAAGACAACTCGGTTCGACCCGGCCGTTGATAGAGGATTCTAACGACGGCCATCTTGAATGTAAAGAACAGTGCAATGCAATTTTCCATTAAAGAAAATTCAATTCCCCGGATGAGAAAGTTTCCTTTTGTTATGTATTTGCCTAGCGTCCCTCTGTCTCGCCATATCTGACGTAGGGCTTTGGTTAGACGATTTAAAGCAGATTTAAAGCTTTCTTTTCGTACGAAAATGGTATCAAGCCCAACGTAGTGTTCACAAGTACTCTCAAACATCAATCTATATGCAGGCCAATTAGAAAACGCCGTTAAAGAAACCATTACATTTGAGCCAAAAAAACTTGATAGTGGCGGTAAAAATGTCGACGCGCGTTCTCGAAAATTTCCGAACATTTTGGCGCGAAATAGTCGCTCCAAAGTCATGTTGGTCAAAGTCGTTTGATATATTTCTTCGAAACTATTCTGGTAGCCTTATCAACTTTTTCTAAGACAATTTTTAATTGATAATTTCAAAACCAATATGTAAAATGCATATTTAAAAGCTTTTTCTAATTTCGTTTGAACCTGTTAATTGATCTAACTGTGAGACCTCCTTGGACGTTAAGGACGTCTGTTTTCTCAGGCTAGGACGTTTGAAGTAAATTAGCAAGTCCATTACCCAAGGTTTTTCAACAGTTTCTTCCTTTCTTAATCACTTATATTGTTTCTAAATGGAAATGGTTTAAAAATATTTAGATAATTAAAGAAATATCTGATAAAAGATTTTTAAAATATTTTTGAGCCTATAAGACCAACTCGAAGCAATAAAAAATAATCTTCTTATGATATTTTAGGTTCCTAATTCTAATTTTTCATTTTTTTTCATTTCAGTATAAGTTTGAAACGCCAGATAATTTCATCCATGTTTTTCATCAGAACTGGAAAAAAAAGAAAAAGATAGAAAAAAAGAAAAAAAAATCATGTGGAACACAAATTTGTTGGTAATTTGATTTAGGAAATATACTAGAGATTTACTGTGTTGGCCAACGAAATGACAAAACATTTGTGGTAGTCACGCGTATATGTTTAAAACTGTGTTGCCCACAGTGTTTACTATATGCTTTAGTTGTTTTTTGACCATCTACCCCTTCTTTCACAGCCATTTCTTTTTATTCCTTTATTTTATAAATTGTTGAAAAAAACATGCCCAAAATGGACGACATGGAGTTATTCTTTTATTCCCTAAGTAATACTCAAACCACCCATATCCTCCAACATGGCCGCCATGTCTACTAAATTATCACATTAGCAGTGTTCCAAACCATCTGTCCTCCAACAAGGTCGCCGTGTTCTCTATTATATATATGTAGCGTGACTGAAAACCATCCGTATATCCTCCAACATGGCTGACACACCTATTATTCCATTAACAGTAATTCAAATCCACCTATGTCCTCCAACATGGCCGATATGTCCTCTATTATTAACTAATTCCTCATAGCAAAGAGGAAATAGGAATGGGAAGGGAAAGAAAGAAAGAACGAAATAAAGAAGGGACGAGTTTTTTTTCTTTTGTAGAGGGTTGTCATTACCGCCATCTTGTAGCTCAGAAAACAATGAAATGTTTTTGAACAAGAAGATTTTTTATTTCCCTAAGGAGAAAAATTATCTTGTTTTGCCCCACATAATGGCTGCCACGAGAACCCTCTATTTTCAATTCCCTTCCAATCTTTTCCGACTTGTTTTATTTTTTAAACTTACAGTGTATTCTATAGACAGATAAAAATAAGCTTCTAATTTCCTCGATGTCTTTCAAAACATCTCCTATCTCGCATACCCAACAAAAAAAAATTTTTTTTCAAAGTCTAAAATAATAACACGAGTTCGTTGGGAGATGTTTTTGGCTTTTGCTAAGAGATTTACTATTGACATGACTGAGTTTCTTGCACTATACATAACGCTATTAATGTCCCGCATCAATTCAATAAATTTCGTATTCAAATTAATCGAACTCACTGCGAACGCTTTGATATTAAAAAATAAAAAACCCTGAAGTTCCTCTCTAGACGAAACAAATCTATTAAGGCTTTAGGGAAAGCAAAACAAAAGATACTAGTTCATATATCTCTTTTGTCTCTTTGTATCTTTTTACCGTGACTTGTAGTTTTGCTCTGAAGAGCTATTGTGTTTTCCTCGCGCTGTTCGGACAACGCGTGCTCGTTTTTTAATTAAAAACACAAATTGTTTGTTTGTTTTTTATCTAACTCACTCATCCTTCATCCGCTCTATTCCTCGATGATATTAATCCCCGTAATTTGAAACAAGGTTATTTTACCTCCATCAAAGTTTTCTGTATACTGGAAAATGCATCTTTTAAATGAAAAAAGAGAAAAAAAGAGGAAAATTTTCCGATCGGAAATAAAATTAATGCGAGAAGACGCTGAAGAAAGCTGAAGAAGGGCGAAGGTCGAGTGAATTCATGCAAGCAACAACAAATAGCTTCCATATCTCACAGTTTCTCACTCCAGATGTCAGTTAGGGAAATTTGCCTTCAAGCAAAATGATTTCTTAAATCGATAATTTGTTTCCTCTTTCCTTCTGGAAAAAGTCAGATTATTTTATCATTTTATCGGCTGTCTGATCTTCGTTCTGCACACCCACGGGCTAGAGGGGTGACCTAATAGTAATGCACTTTATTTATTAACGATAGAATTTAAAAAAGTTGAAGGGATGGTTCAGTCTAACGAGTCAGAGGTTCATATTGATAGCCTCTCTTGTTGCTTTTGCTGCTATAGTCACTCCTGTTGTTGCGTAGCTGCTAGTGCTGTTACTCATATATTATCGTCGTCGTCGTTGATGTGATGATGATGATGATGATAATGTTGCTGTTGCTACTGATTTGTCTTTCTTATGCTGTTGTTGCTGCTGTTGCTGCTGCTGCTGCTGCTGCTGCTGCTGTTGTTACTAGTGTTTTTGTTTGCTGCGTAGTGGCTAGTGTTGTTATTTATACCGTCGTCGTCGTCGTTGTTGTTGTTATTGATGATGATGATGTTGATGTTGATGATATGACGATGATGTTACTACTTGTTATATCTGTTGTTAACACTCGTCTTCCTGTTGCTGCTGCTGCTGTTATTCCTATTATTGCTGTTTTTGTTGCTGCTGCTGTTGCTGCTGTGCATCTTTCTGTAGTATCTTTCTGCTTAAATCTGTTGCTACAGTTGTTGCCCTATTAATGTTGCTGCTGTTGCTGTTATTTTAGTAAGTTATCTTGCTGCTCTCGTTGCTGTTATAAGTAGTCTTAATCATTGCTGCGCCGCTGTTTTGTTATTGCTGTTGCTGTTATTATTGCTGTTGCTGTTATTGTCGTTGCTGCTGCTGTTGGTGTAATATCAGTCCTTAGTATTGCTGTTACTTGGCTTGTCTTTTTTCTGTTGCTCACTGCTATTGTGTCGTATTTATCCTTTTGAATTTATTATGGGAAATAACAAGATTCTTGGCATTTGCAATCACCCCCAATATCCTGCTGTTTTTTCCACGAGTTCTCAAACCATGTAAATAATTTTTCATATTGATAACAAAAAGCTTGTTGATGCGATCGATCTTTCTTTGCAGCCCAAAAACCACGACAACGCGTCCATAGTTGTAGCTTGATCTTCCAATTAAATTCCAAGTTGCAAATCCATATTTCCCATTTAATATGTCTTCCGGCTTCGTAAAGGCACAATGGAAATTTCTAAACGAGCAAAACAATTTTCTAGAAGCGCCGGCTTCGTTTATTGGCTTTCACAGTGTGAGAACATTTGTCTTCTCAATGGAAACCTGCTTTGCCAACTGAGTCCTACTGGTGGTTGCGCACAATGTTATTGTTCCAACTAAACAAAAATACTTTCAAAGGGCAGATAAAAGAGTGTTGCCGTAATACAAGATTGATATGTCGGTCTAGTGACTCACTCAATTATCAGTGGGCTATTTTGAGGTTTTATATAGTCTCGTTTTTTTTTTTTTTTTTTTACTTGAGTTCTGGTTGGGTCTTTGCCATTTGGAAAGCATCTCTCAGCAAACGTATACATCCAAGAGCGTGTCTAGGTAGGCTCGTACCGACTCTTGTTCTATAGACAATTACTATCTCTCATATTGCCCTAAAGATTATATTCTCTGTCAGACACCTTGAGAGGAGTTTCTAAACTTTGAAAGACATAAAATATTGGTTCAGTTTTTGTTTTCAAACTATAAATCCTGAAGGATTCTGTCGGCAAGAAATGTCTGCATAAATAATGCTTTCATTTGAAGTGGGATAATTAAATAAGTTTTCTTCAACTTTGAGACGTTTTAGCGCAGAAGTTTACGCATAAATTTTGGACTGAAAAAATACCTTCGACACAACTCCGTCGATGTTTGCTTCAAGGTAAGTTCTCAATAGCCAATTTCTTCGAGACAGTTTGAATTGAATCGAATTTTCAGAAGTCTAGACGCTTTGACAAATTAGTCAATGTTAATGTAATTTTCTAGATTATTATTCGCACAGAATTACTGTAAAACTGAATAAAAATCATTCTCAAAGATATGCTCCTGCCTAAGAAAGCCTTGACAAAAAGAGACAAGTCGGCCATGGATATCTTTTGAGAAGATTCTCCGATGTTTTCGATGTATGCCATCTTATGTTCTTGGTTTTCTTTCTTAAACAATACACTTTTTACTCAAGATTATAATTGAATTTTGGCTCTGATGATATTTTCAAACTGAAACCGAATTATTTAAATTGAATAAAAATAAAAACTTTTTTTTTTTTTTGAGATTGTCAACAACGACAAACTGTTCTGCCAAACGGAAGATTCACTCATTCTCAGTTCACCTGTGTTACAGAACATTCGAGTGTTATTCCAGTCCCGCTTGCAAGAATAATAACGAAAGAAAAGATATATAAACCATTGCATAAAGGAGTCATAAAAGGCTAGGCTTATTATTCGTGGAATTTCAGAAAACCAGAAAGTTAGTAAACCGTGTCGTGGTGTACTCGAACTCGGCACCAAAACGGAGTTCTTTTTCTATGGAGTTACACCACACATCCGAACATCCAGCTCACTTAGAGACTCATTTACAAAATTTCGAGAAGTGGCTCAACTCGAATTGAGTTGCTATAAATATATCTACTTTTTTAAAAATTATATACCCTTAATTACGAAGTTATAGACGCTGTGGTTTCAATAGATATTCTCACCAGAATACCTAGAACCTATTGATTATCAAATTAGAGCGAAATTTAGTTATTCTTAAAACTAATCGAAAATAGGTCGTCTCGATTACTAGCGGCATAATATCTTGAGTCGTAAATTGGATTTCGCTATGAAAACCTTTAGATTGGAATATGCATGTCTTTATTTGAGAGTAACTGGCGAAAAGGCCTCGCCGACGAAACTTAAGATCTTGTTTTCAAAATGTCGAAGTATATTTGATACATTTTGTTTTTGTTATTGAATTCTTAAAGTTTTCCGATCGACATATCTTGTAATCAGTTTGAAAAAATATTGGGCAGGCAAACTTTGTAAAGATCGAACTGATACAGTCATATGACTTTATTTATTTTGGGAAAAAAGTTTAATTTTGGTCAGCGGATATGCCCAAAAGACCATGAGCAGGACTTTTTGAATATTGCACACTGAGCGAGCGAAAACTTGTTCAAAAAATTCTATTTAGGTGTAAATATCGTAGCGCTGCGAGAACTATTTCTGACAATGTTTTTCTTTTTTCAACTGCATAACGTAATCCAACCAGATGTCTCTCTGGGCTTCCAGCTGGTTTTGTTTCTGAGGTGTTATATTTCAAATTCCCAATCGTTTATGCTGATTGATAATAAATGAATAGTACGACCGAAAGCTTTTATACTCAACCCACACCGAAACCATCTTGGTTTGGTTCATTCTTTATGTGATAAAACCACATGTTTTTTGCTTGCTGAATCGGTGAATGGATCCCTTGTAATGGCGTAATTTCTTCGTGAGATCGGACTCATGCAGTCACTTCAGAAAGGTAAAATCAAGATATCAGACTTCTTAAATTTTCAGCTTTTGAATCAGTTTCTTATTTTTAGTCCTGAAAAAAGCGGGTGAGAAGGCTATAACAGAAACGACGGAAAGTTTTTTGGAGCGAGCTTTAAACATAAGATCAACTACTGGCGAAGAGGCTGTCCACAGGTTGAAGGCGAAATATCTTTTCGAAAGAGGTTCAAAAACAAGTTAAAAAATTGTCGAACCATTCTAGCATCTAAGAGAATTCAGTTTCTTCAACTTTATTGAATTGATCAAAATAACAAGGACTTTTCCTAGTTTTTATTTTTAGGAAGACTTTCTGTGGAAACTGAGACACCTTAGTTATAGTGGACATCTCGCACGGAATTCAAATAAACCTTTATCCTATATACCGTCCGTGAATACTTGCCAGACACGATCTGAGAGCCCCACTTATGAAATACGCCACTTTTGAAGCATTTTTGATGAGTCTTTCGGGAGAATTCGACCATCACAAATGTGTGTTCTCACGCTATGGTTTGCTTCGTACTCCGCTGACTACTCATTTCTTCTTATTTCTTTTTAGGATTAGGAATTAATTAAATCTACGCTCCAGGAAAGACAAAGAAGGAAAGCTTTTCATCCTACTTAATGCTCAGACAATATTATCTCAGGAATCAGAATAATCGGAGATATTATATAAAAAGAATTTGTCCCAAAAACTGAAACATGTGGCATGGCCCTCGGTGGATTGCACGAAGAAGCTCGGTCGTCAATTATCTCTTGTTCTTATATGGTAATAGATGTATTAACACTATATTTGAAAAGCTTTGACCATAATATTGTCCTAAGTTGACAAGGGCACATCAAAGCAGGATAGTTTAAGGTATTGTTTGTTCCTCTGCGTAGGGTTAAATTAATCCTTGCGTCACACAGACATCCATTATCTTGAGCTGAGCGACAATGATTATGTCTGGATTTTAGGGGGATTTGCCGCGAGATCTTGGAGTTGGAAGCTCGTTAATTTGAATTTCTTTATTTTTGATATCTCTAAGATTGATAACTTTTGGTTCGAGATTGATTATAGTGAAGTTATCGCTTCAGACAAGGAAAAAAGCTCGGTAAAACTCACCATTTAAACGGAAAAGACGCTTCACTGAAGTAAGTAAAAAATCCTTAAACTCTTGCCGGAATCGAAAGGTTATCGTTTAAGCAAATAACCTTGTTCATAAGTCTTTTTCAATATTAGTTTTTGAACGATTTTTCGAGTATTGAGGAAGTCAAGCCTCGTTTGTTGTAGTCCTGTTTTGAAAACAATGCTCTCTTGCCACAAGCAGCCAACTTAGTAATAATTTTCGATTTACAACGCATTTTATTTTATCAAAGAACGATTTTCGCGATCTAGTAAGACTAAATATAGTGTAAAATAAGTAATGCTAGTCTTTGGAAAACTTGGAATTGATACAGTTTCGTCCCAATTTTCGAACAGAATCCGATGCCGTTTAAGTTTTCAAGTATATACATGAGAAATTTTCAAGCCATTTAATTTTTAAGTAAATAGATTTGAAGCTTTCTGAATGACACAACTGTCACATCTTACCAATTTTATTGTTTTGTAACTATCAAAATTGTCTCGACGAAGTGTTTTATGCTCAAAAGTTTGTATCGTAGCGATGAAATTCCTATTATACTATTCAGTCAACGCGATAACTTAGAAGTATACATCTCTCTGTCAAAGAGCAGGCGAAAAAAAAATGGATCATACGAATGAGAATAAATAAGAGAAGCCCTTGGAAAGGTGTCAGAATTAAAGCGAAATTTATCCCACGTCTGGCATCTAGCGAAAAATTAGTTTTAAAATTTTATAACAAATTAGATATAGAGGCTGGGAAAAAGAAATGAAACTGTACGATTCAGTCAGGAATGACGTTCTGCACTTCCTGGTCGATTTTCAAAACTATAAATAATCGAGTAGGAGAATATAATGCTTCAAAACGTTCGCCAAAAACAGTCGTTATGATCAAAGCATTTTCCAAGTTGCTCTTATTCTCGTTTATATTTTTCTTTGCCTTGTTTATATATTTTATTTTCATATACTTTACATGAATTTACAATTTTATGACTCACTTGGTTATTACATTTCCTTTCTTTAAGGATTTAATTTCAAAAGTTATTACACCAGGCAATTGTAATAAAAAAGATGATAATGCATCTGAGATGTCTTTAGAATCATAACAATGGTGACTTTCTCTTGAAAATCTCTATATATCTCAAGTAAATAAGTTTTTCCCGATAATTTTGTGCTTTTTTCCTTAAATTCACAGACACGCGAAGCCGGAAAAAAGCGAAAACTCTATCATAGAGATACAGTCTTATTTATCTGTCCTAATGATAGGCCTTTTTCGTATCGCGTGTGATTGTTTTTCTCCTGAATATTCTTGATTGCAGACAAGGAGTTATATTTAAGATATTTTGGCATTTATGAACCGGATCCTTCATCCATACAATAGAAATCACCAAAAATAGACTGAGAATAACGAATCTCACTCCGTTATCGTAAATTATAGATGATTTTTGCCCGTCATACCAAATTTCCCAACCTTAGATAATGACACTGGCGGCTTGTTTGATCTTTGCATTTAGTTTTAACAGCTTGTACATCGCTAGGAAACCCCACGGATCTATCAGTAAGCAATTCTGTTGACGTATTTCTGTTTTTAGAAGTATTTTGTAAAGAATTGCCGTGACTAGAGTTATTCGAGTAGTTGCGTAGAAGAGATTGGTTGCTTCTAGAGCTCTAATTTTTGGAGTCCTAATAGACGAGTAGCACTTGATAATTGTCTTTTGCTGTGAATTTTAGACTGATCTGATTCTGTCGCTGTAGTTATCTGGATTTTCGAGTTTGGCAAAAAGCTCGAAAACACACACACACTGAATACAGCCAGTGTCGACGCTCCAAGGAAAAATGCAGACGAAAACTAAGATTAAAACGAAAGAAAGAAAAGAAGCTCACGTTAAAATCGTGTTCCAAATTCAGAAAAAGAGAATCCAAAGTTCAAAAAGAAGCCTTCATTTAGTAAATATTGTTACTAGAATTGAATACAAATCTTTTCAGTGCTCAATACTTATTACGAGCAAGTTGACAAAACTAATAAATCTTTAAGTCAACACGGAGAACACCTTTTGTGACATTCAATATATCTTGGATTTTGTTTTGGCTTTTCCCAAACTTTATCATCCTTACGACATTCAAAATTGAACTTCGCTTTTCCAATCATCTTTTTCAGACTTTAAAGCCATCATTTTATGGTAACCAAGGCAACGGGATTACGTTATAGCATCGCCAGATGGACAGCAACGCGAGTTCACTGATTGTTAACGAATCAGCGGTGTTACCCAACGGTCAGTCCACGTCAGACTTGACCATCGCTTGGCAAGTTTCATTTCTAGCGGTTGTGATATTTGTGGCGATTACTGCGAATGGCTTGGTGTGTTACGTCATTCACCGGACGCCCTACCTGCACAATGTCATCAATATGTGAGTATGTAGACCGCTTGAAGCATATAACGACGGTCAATGGGCTTTAATCACACGGCGGCAAGAGGCAAGAACCTTTGTTCATGCCCGGGTGAACTCGTTTTGAAGTGTTTGAATGCGAGGCCGAGCGGGGAAAATGTATTGTCGTGTGATCAAAGCACATTTTAAGGACAAAGCAATGACTATTCGATTCCCAGGAGAGCAAAATTCTATGGTCTTATCCTTCAAATTAAACTATGCTGCAAATTCGTATAGCAGTGCCGTATCTTACCGTACCGTATTTTACCATAACCGTAACTACACGTTATGATAGACCTCTTTGCTTGGGCGTAATGTTTTCCCATTTCAGACCACGTGTCATCCTCTCGGGAATAAGATTCTTTGTTTAAGGTTCATCCATATTAATGTATCTTCTCAAGCGTTACCATTAAACAAAGAAATAAGACCCAAGGGAATGACAGGTGACCTGAAATGTGAAAACATTACACCCAAGGTAAAGAGGTCTTTTGAATGACTCATATGAAAATCAATGGAAGCCATTTCAGTGTTACTGCATACCGTACCGTGTACGTGCTGTAAGTCAGTACCATACGTTTCCCACTCATACG
>WUAP02144934.1:0-11674 GCA_015163945.2 Stichodactyla helianthus | reverse complement strand
TACATAGGTCTGTTTATTACAGGTGAAGGAGGAATTGGTGTACATAGGTCTGTTTATTACAGGTGGAGGAGGAATTGTGGATAAACGTTTTGGTTCTATTTTAGCGCATTTTGTGAAAAATTGGACCAGAAAATACGTCACAACTTAACAGCTCTACAGCCTACGAGCGCGAGGAAACAGAGCGACGAGTTTTCACTCTGTTTCCTCGCGCTTGAAGGCCACCGTCATGAGATAAACTGCGCTCGCTCAACAAACAAGGAAAGCCTTTCATATTATGTTATTGCGCGCCATCGCAACAAAATCAAAGACAAACAATATCAATATTATACAAACATTTTAATGTGCTCCCTTGTGCTGGTGTACGGTAGTCCATGTTGGATGCGTTTTCGAAAGCAAATGATTTTTGAGAGACAAACTAATTTATACTATTGGTCTTTTAATATTTATGCATGACATCCTTAGCCTCACGTTCATGCAGCTCTGACCACATTTAATGTATTCACATACTTCTGTGCACGGGCTTTTTGCTGCCAAACGAACTTTTACACGCAAAAAATCAAGGCTTTTTATTTAGCAAATTTAGCGCATGCGCCGCGTTCTGCAATGCAAGCCAAAAAAAAAAAAAAAAAAAAAGGCTTTCGGGAACCCTGTGTTTTTTGATGGAATATTGGACTTTAATTGACCAATCATCGATTTCTAAATGGTAAGTCCTTATTTTATTCATTCATAACATAGTTTTACTAAATTCAGATAAAAACTAACTATTCATTTATAAGATAATTATTTCTTGTAGAATCTATAGGCAACTGGCGTAATTTAAGTTTTCCTTGTGTATATTTTCTTTCTTTACTGATTGGTAACGCCTGATAAGAAAAATTATTTTATCTCGAACCAAAGAATAATTTCCCAGACGGTTATATCCATCTGTTACAGCGCTTTTCATAATTCTGCGACCTACCGACTCCAGACGTCTGGCCGACGTACGGCGTTTTAGCTTCCGTCAATCAAAATAATTACTAACTCAGACTGTTGAAACTGTGATTGACGGAAGCTAAAACGCCCGACGTCGCCCAGAAGTCTGGAGTCGGTCGGGTCGCAGAATTATGAAAAGCGGTGTAAGCTTAAAGGAAAATGCCAAATCGGGTGTCACCCTGGCTACTTTTCAAGTAATTTTTGGTGTCTGAACCACTGTCTCCCCACATCCCGGCGTGCCTTCCCTCGCACCCCAACCATCCACGTTAAATAATGTTCAATATATCCCTAATGAACGGTTCCGTCCAATTCCAGCTAGACTGGTACCGCACTTGTTGCCAGCCTCGATCGTCATCGTCTTCTCAAGATTTTTTCTCTTTCAGTTGCAACTAACATATTAGTTCTATAAACCAAGTGATACTCCTCATCTTCATCTTCATTCTCGTCAACCTCATGTCGGGATTTCTTCAGCTTTTTATGTTTGCCGAGGTAAAGGTTATCAGGGACGTCATACTCATCATCATCGTCTGAATGGTTGTCTTTTGGGGAATTGTTCACTGTTATTTCTTGGATGTGGTAAAGATTTTATATGTTTGCCGAGGTAAAGGTTATCAGGGACGTCATACTCATCATCGTCTGAATGGTTGTCTTTTGGGGAATTGTTCACTGTTATTTCTCGGATGTGGTAAAGACTAATCGTCGTCGTCATCATTGTCAACGTCCATTATTTTTATTTGTTGGATGTGGTAAATTATTGGGAGGTTCTCATCATCGCTCGTCGTCTTCCCAGAATTTTCCCACTTTCATTTATTGGATATGTTAATGTTTTCCAAGTGATAATCATATCTAATTATCATCGTCATCGTGAATATCTCAGGATTGAGCGATTTTACTTTTGGGTGTGGTAAAGATATCAACAACCAACCTTGTACGGAACTGATCCGACCAAAATACATGTATCGTGGAACTGAAATAAGGAGCAAACAAGTACAACGTGATCCTAGCAATAGTCATCATCATCATCATCATCACTGTTTGTCTTCTGTTTCATTTTTAATATGGTCAATAGAACCACATCATAGTTGTCGTCGTGTTCGAAGCACAGTTTAATAAGGATATATCAAACAAGTACTACGAGATCATCGTCATCACGATCACCACGGTCATCATCATCATCATCATCGTGATCTTCGTGTTTCTTCCCTGTTTTATCTTCACTGTACTGCGTATAGATATCCACATTACTGAGATCCAGATTCATCTGCAAACTCATTGGGCCTGTTTTCTCTTCAAAACCACAAACCTCTCCATAACATGGCAAACTCATTGGCCCAGTCGACGACTTCAAACTGCCCTTCACTTCTGGCAAGTTTATCGGTTCAGACCTCTCTTTGCTGGTAACCTCGCACACTATGTCTTCTCCTTTCTCTATTTCTTCGGATTCTAGTTCATTTTTAGTGTTGGGAATGGTTTTCTGTTCTTGTGCATCGGAGCGCGCACATACCGTCCACCAGTGATCCTGCAAGGAAAAGAAGACCAAGGTCAACCTAATGTATCGATATTGACCACTTACCATTCGCTGGTTTACACACACACACACAAGACATTCAATCGACGCTGCAAGGTTGTTTCAAAGGATTACTGGAATTTGTACCTTGCAGCTTCGATCATGGCATTTGCATCTTTGGATTGATTGATTGATATAGAGGATATTACATGGACGCGCGGAGATACGAATTTTATCTTCGAGTGTTGATGATATCTCTCACGAGTGAGCGCAGCAAACGAGTGAGAAATATTCAACACGAGAAGATAAAATTCGTGTCCCCAAGCGACCATTTAATGTACTGTTTATTTTATAAATATCGATGAAATATCCAGGATCAGGGAAGAATTTTAAGGCCATTTGTGATTGGTTGATAAAAGGGTAGTCATGGCAACGGTGATATCTTCACATGTGAAGGATAAAAATGATATCTTCACTGTGTATGAAGTTTTATAACAGGAGAAACCCTGGCATTTGATTGATATCTATATAATAATGATTTATATTATTCTTTTAACTTGAGTACATCAGCATTTCTGTCACTAGAATGGGTTAGTTCAGTGATGTGCCACGTCTTTTCTACCAGCATGGCCGACGTGTGTTTGAGTTATTTAGTTTGTTTATAAGTGACGTCATAGCTGTCAAGTCGTACAAAGGAAGATTTAATTAGAATTACTTCCTCTAGCTGAGAGCACAAACACGATGATAATCACTTACACAGAGTGCCATTTCCCATCCTGAGCCCACGGGATCATCAGGGGTAACACCGCATCGTGACTTCATAGCCCCTTCATGACATATGTACAACTGGCAGACGAAAAAAAAAATGACATTAAATGTGGTTATTCTTAAGCAAAGTTAACTTGGAGCGGAGTGCTGGCCAGCGGTGTGTTTTTTATCTGGTTCACGCATGCGTGCCTGCCGTTCATATGCCTGGTGCTTTGCTTCGCTGTAGCTCTGTTTTGCTGCAGTTGCTGCTTGTTGCATGTTTCGCCTTTGCCCCGCCCACCCTCCTCTGGTGATTAGATGAGTATTCACTTCCACTGTGTCAACAGTGTGACAGGTGCTGAGGTTGACCCGTGGCTAGGTTGCCATGGTTACCTCTTGCCAGTTACTTGCCTCGCTATCGCTTTTTTTGCTACGAGGTACCTAACCATCCTTTCCGAGTGACAAGTTAATGTGCGTGATACTTTTCAAGCGGTTTTGTGAAGCGCGCAGAAAATATGAAGACGGCGCTTTGGGCATTTCAAGCTCAAATTACATGTCATTTCCAACTTGAACCTTTTATATATGTATTTGTTATTTCAAGAGTTATTTATTACTATGATCACTATGCCTTCATACAAAAAAGTCCCTTGACTATGTAGGATCCATGCAAAGGTAGGTTGCAATTTGGATTGGGTTTTGGGTTTGAGTGGGTGGTGGGGAGTTGGGGTAAAATAGTAACACTCTTATCTCGTTCCTCCTAATAATTTAACTTCTGTCTCACAATCAAATCGCTGTTTATATATGCCATGTAATATTATACAGTATAGCTTAATCTTCAGCCCGCCTGCCTGATTTCCAACGTCTGTTCCTAATAAAATGATTGTAGCGTAAAGTTACCTGGTTGTTTGGTCCGGTAGAAAGATGAGAGGCATGTCCCTGTTGTTCTTTCCACTCTGTACCCTCAGGATATGCATCTGTTATGTTAATCCTGTACCAGAGCACACCTGGTCACAAAGACATTAGCAAAAGACACTAACTTCAGTTGGAATTGAAGACCAATGTGCTATTCTCATCATCATCATCATCATCATCATCAACCGCGTCACCGTCATCATCATCACCCACATCGTCGTCTTCGTCGTCTTCATCATCATCATCATCACAATCCTTTATCACCATTTCATTGTAACCATCATTCATCATCATCATCACCACTAACAGTAGGAGGAGGGGGCAGACAGACAGTAGCAGCAGCTCGTGATTCAATAGACCTCCTCGGCTTGGGCGTAATGTTTTCCCATTTCAGACTACGTGTCAATCCCTTGAGAATAAGATTCTTTGTTTGAGGCTCATCCATATTAACGTATCTTCTCAAGCGCTACCGAGAAACAAAGAATCTTATTCTCAAGGGATTGACACGTAGTCTGAAATTGGAAAACATTATGCCCAAGCCGAGGAGGTTTATACAAGGTCCTATATATAAAATGTTACAATGCTTTTAGTAGAGGATCTCTTACCTTCTTTATCTCTTGCCCAAACGGACGATGCTCCAGCAGATACTTGTACAAGATATGGAGGTCTGTCCCCAATGTGAAACCAACAACTTCCTGGAAACAAATGGTATGTAACTTGGTGTCTGCCTTTAGCTTTTGTTTCAGTAGGCAAAACAGGTGCATTTTTACATTTTGGCTTTCGACCATCAAATACACAATGGTCTGAGATAGTCATATTTTTGATTGACGGAAAATAACAACCAGAGAAAATTTGAGATGCCAACACAATTCACTTGCTAAAATGATGTGAGTAGATTACGGGATCTGATATCTGACAGGAATCATTGACGAAAAAAAAAAAAGAAACCAACCCCGTCAGGTCTCCTCGACATGAAATCATTGAAACCCTAAGATAAATGAATCTTAGTTAGAAATAAATCTTAAATCGAACCTGTCTTTTCGTTCTCAGCAAAACCCGCTCTGAAGTAAGTTGTGCCATCTTGAGCCACGCCCCAAACACGACCTTTACCACCAATCGATATACTGACAAACGGAACATCTGCGATGATATGTTCCCACGAATGACCCTAAAAATATAAACCAGGGTATAGTGAATGTAGGGAATCAATCACTGAGGTTAAGGTGGCCAGCGTTAGTGGGGATGGTGGAATGTGGATAACTGGGGCACAGGAAGAACTCAATTTAGGAAAAACAATAAATGAGAATTAAAATCCAAATAAATCATACTTTATTCGATGTTCTTTTCCCTGACTTAAGCCAGACTCAAAGATAAAATATGAATGAATAAAATACGATTTGTTTGGATTTATTTCAGTTTACTTTAAATTGGGCTCAAAGTAGGCGTTCTGCGTTGTCAGGAGCAACGAGTATCAGAGTCTTAGGTTATGTGTGAGTAGTATATAATGCTAGCCAGGCCCACTAAAAAATGACATTGTAAGACGACCACCCCAGAAACCTCAGCGGCGAAAACGCCACACACAAACTAATACCAATGCACAGCGTGAACAGTGACTTTATAAAGGTGATAACCACCGAGGTATAAATACCTGAGGGCAAGCCTTGGTAACTCCATGTCTGTAAAGCACGTCGCCTTGACTACCGACCACCCACACAGAGATCTCTTCATCATCTGACAAGACGTCATCTATTTGTATGGACACATCGCGTAGTTTAACTGTTGGGGTTATGAGCAACCATGGCCCCGTTGTTGTAAGTTTGCATCGTCTAGAAAGATGACGATAGGAAACGAGGTCGGTGTACGGTACTTTCTTACGACCTATAGAGCATTTCGTTTTTGGCTCATTTGCATCAAATTTGAGGGGCACTTTGCAGTGAAGGATAACAAGCCATTGTATTTATGCAAAGTGCCCCTCAAAGTCCAGAATAAGAAACCAGTGAATAAGAATATGCACATCACTCATTCTGGTTCCCAGAGCCAGAGTTATTTTCGGTATTCCGGTGCCAAGAAACCAAAGAATCTGTTCAAGCCCACTTACTGGTACCGTTTACTGATTGGATGTTACTACAAAAGCTAACCGAAATCATGAAAATGATTTATGCTTTAGGTTATTGGATTCACCCGGCCCTTCAAAGTTGTTTCTTGGTGCAGAGAGACCAAATAAAGCGCTGGCACTGGAAACTAGAGTACGCGTCTTTTTCAATACGATAATTGATTGCGCATGCTCATTAATGACAGGGATTTCGCTAACATCTAAGGCCCGCTTTACAAGGAGGGAGGGTAACCCTAGTACTAGGGTTACCTAGTGCCAGCTATAGGGTCAATAGATAGCTCGGCTTTACAAGGAAAAAATATAGGTAGGGTAACCCTAGTGCCCGGGCTAAACTTTGTTCCGCCATGATGGCCGTTTGTTGATTTGTGCTACAGGAGGTCTGAAAACTAGTAAAAAGGTGTCCCGGGAAGGCGGATTATCCCTAGCTAACGACTTTAATAGGGGAAAACTTAACCCGGGCAGAAGGGTTTCCCTACCAAACAGACAGGGTAACCCGGATGCGCTTGTAAAGGCGTTAAAATAAATGAGAAACTGTATAGAAGTTAGAGTAGCCCTAGTGCTAGGGTTACCCTCCCTCCTTGTAAAGCGGGCCTAAAACGGAAAACAAATGCTAAAGATGCGCCACCAATGTACGAAACAGCGTACCTTTTCCAACGTCGTCTTCTAACATAGTCGTTCCAGTTCTTCTCACAATGGTACTGCCTGAAAAAAGAAACCCAACGAAATAAGGATTCACTTAATACAGCAAGAGTGGTAAACATTACGATTAGAAGTTTTAACTAAAGGTTTACCTTGGAAAGTCTACGGCATACTGCCAGCCTTCTTTATCCGTTGTTCCTGGTCGCGTATCAACCTGCCACTGTCCCACCCACTGCCATTGACTGGATGGTAACAAGAAGCCTTCTTTCGTCCTTTCGTACACTCCACTCTTATCAGTCCACACGTTCCGGTCACTTGGAAGACGTCTGGTATGTTGGAGGTGAAAAAGAATGAGTAAAAAATAAACCGCATTCTCGGAAACTCAGGGGTAAAATTCTGTCGCTCGTTTCTCGCTCCCCAAAAGCGAGAAACGAGAGCGACAGAATTTTTAAGTCCCCTGTTCCCAAAGATGCACAAATCGTCGAAGCTAAATATAGTTCTCTAATTTATGAAAACGAATGGAATTTATTTTGCGTCGGCAATAGACTTAATCCATTGGGCGCATTTGTTTTCCCATTTCAGACCACGTGTCATTCCCTCGGGTATTGTTTCTTTGTTTGAGTCTCATCCATATTAACGTGTCTTCTCAAGCGCTACCGAGAAACAAAGAAACAATACCCAAGGGAATGACACGTGGTCTGAAATGGGAAAACAAATACGCCCAAGGGATTAGGTCCATTTGGAAGTGATTGTTCAGTCTACCAAGTCAGAGGCTCATGATTATAGCATTCGACGCTATACATCGAATTGGAATTTAGAAGCTGATTTTTGAGGGAGAAAACCCCTCGAAGTACAGGAGAGAACCAACAAACAACTCAAGAGAGAAACGAAATGGTTCAGGAAAAAACAGGAACATGTCATGAAAGTAAAAAAAAAAAGATTTCCTTAAATTTTTATGATAACTGTAATAGAATGTTCTGACTTACCTGTCTGAGAAGCCTTCGATAGGATTCCATCGTTGATTCTCGTAGATAAAGTGGACATCATAATCTTCTTGTGTATAAATCCCATAAGAACTGCTAGAAAACCCAGTAAAAACACCCCCACCATAACCTCCAGTATAGACATAAGGATTACCATCAAATCCTATCCCCCACACCACTCCCCCTGTGCCAGCCTGGACCACACTCAAATGGCCTCCAATTTGGCGCCAAATTCTTTGAGACTGCGTACAATCCCCCCTGCTTTGAGCCTCGCTGACGAAGACGTCCCCACACGAAGTAGTAGCCCATAGGGCCTTGGGCAGTACAGGGCCTTTATTACCATGGGCTTGCACAGACACTGAAGAAAGGCTCGTCAACCAATCATTGAGCTCTTTCTCGTTGGGGAATGAAATAAGAAGGGGATTGTGTTCATGTGTTCTGGTTGGAGTAAAAACTGCCATGCAGTTGTGACGGGCCATCTTGTGTATTATACTAACACATGTGATGTCCGAGAAGGGATTACGAAGTTCACCGTAACTAAGGTAAGGAGAACTCTTCTCGTAGTAGCAGATTAGGTCACCATTCATGTCGTTTCTTTCCTGGCTTAATTTAATGACGCTATCAGACCACAAGTTGAACTGTGTGTCTAACAGAATCTGACATCTAGCTTTCTTGGACCACGTTCCCTGTAGGAACAGAAATAGGAAAGTGAATGTCACATCATTGAGGTCTCGGATGGCAATATTCATTTACAGTCAAAACGGCTCAAGCGTACCCCTCTAGATTCCATTAATGATTTCATTATTCAAATATTGAGTTGATTATTCAAACTTCAAAATCTAATTCTCTACTCGAAATTTGATTGAAGATGCATGGAAACTTTATACTGGCCTTTCTGTGGAGTTTTTCTCCCTATTTATGGTACTCGCTGAAGAATACAATCACAATTTACTCAACAGCCTTGATCTAAATGCGCACACAAGCTTGTTCCAGCACCAAATTTCATTATTGGTCGAGTGAAGGAATTCCAAACTCTTTCATCTCGAAGGAGAACAAGTAAGATCACACTCGCGCGTTGCTGTGCGCCATTTTGTTGTTGTTACCTGTGAAATAGCTTCCTCATAATCCCCAAATACGTTAATCTGCTTTTGGTCACGAGATCGCAGCCTGTGAAGAATATCCTTTCTCCATGATGCATCACGGTCGTCGAGGATACTCAGACTCATGCTGCTGAACGATGACAGGAGCCCGCGATGGGTATCATTGAAGAAAGCTGCATCTACGTCACATGCTCCGCTATTTATCCATGTCAAAAACTCGACGTAACGTGGCAACGAGGTGTTGCTATGACTACCATGATGGACTTCATCGAAATCTGAAGCCAAAAAATGGATTGTTGTTGTCGATTAGTCATAATGGTGAGTCACAATCTCGTTATGGACTCTGGTGGTGCTGATATTTATTACCAGTGACTTAACAAAGGTCCCAGAGCCGAGCATTGGGGGAGGAGGGGAAGGCAAGGAAGGGTGCGAAACGTCAAGAACGCCCGGCACCGTCACGGTACAGTTCGGAATCCACGAGGCAGCCATTGTACAAATCACAGCGGTTCGAGACCACTGCCCATCCATCCCAAATGCTCGATCACGGGACTGTAGAGGACTTTTTCTAGTTTACCTTCAATAGTAGACGATCTTTTTAGTTGATAGCTATCGATGGCGCTGTGTGATCTGCCGGTACGAAGTACTCTCCACTGTCGACCACACAGTTCGTCGGGCTTCACTTCTGTTCTGAAGTAAATATGATCACCACACGTGCTCAACCCAAACACCTGTAACATTACGTACCATTACAATAGGTTTGTTAATGTTTTGTGTTGCAATGATTAGCATTGTCGCTAGGAATCCAAACACTTAGCAATCATCACCTGATCATTTGGACCAACAGACAGAAGAAGAAACCGACCAACCATCTGAATCCAGCTTGTTCCAGTAATTTCTCTTTGACTTGGGTTCACTTGACCAGTGCTAACTCCCTTTCTGAACCAAACCTTACCATTCAAGAAGATCCCATTTTACATACATCCAACAATATGACAAAAACAAATTGCAATGACCAGGCAAGTAAGTAGATGCTAAAAACTGTCAAGTTGCTGGAGAATTGCACAGTATAAACAGGGGTAGTCTCCCAATTGTTTTGTCGTATGTAGAGTTGCACGAAGTAGAACTCAGTTCCACTTTTCACAATGGATTGCAGCAACTTGCACCTTTCCAGCAACTTTTCTTGCGATGTGCTTTCGCATGTTTTCATAATCATCCAATATGGAGCTATTACGAGTTCTCCCCAAACTACTTAGACGAAAAACCGTTGCAAGTTGCTGAGATCGTGCTGCAGTGAAACAACTCACCTCGGCAACTGCAACGCTACATTTTCAAGCATTGCTAGACAAGTTGCTGAGAAAAGTGCACATTGTAACAGGGCCTTTACTAATCAAGGCAATATTTTATAGTGCACCAACCTGTCCATCTTTGGTTAATGCCCAGACACTGTTAACTCCAGCAGAAACCTGTAGTAGTTGACAGACTTCATTGTTGGGTGACAACGGAGGAGGCCTTACTTCCACCCACTGCGTTCCTGGAAAACGATTATGTAATAACAAAGATGAGATAGAGTTCTCTTGAAATTCTTTCTTGACATCTCTGGCAACATTAATTCATACTAAACAACTTCTAGGGCCAACCTAACAAATGTAAAATGATTTCTGGTGGCGTGTTCTCTTATTTACAAATGCTTTGCATCATCAAATAATCAAGAAATAAGGTGAAGTAATAAAACCATAACCAGAATATAGCTTTATTTACCATAGGCTATCAACCAATCAGATTCTAGTAAAAATAAGTTGTAGAAAAAGAAGCTTTAGGAAGAGGCTCTGGGTTGTACTTTGTACCTGTTGGTTGATAATATGTAATGCCAATGCGAACAACAGCCACACCTTCCCAAGACACTCCCCACAGCACCCCACTTTTACTGACGGAGATTTGAGTAACAGTTACATTAGGTGGTGGCACTACTTCCCATTTGTCTCCCTCTGGGTTCTTGTCTGTGATTCCAGTACGAAACACAACCTGTTTGACAGCAATAAAAGATCACTACAAATCCTGAGGAAGCTCTAAATTGAATGATCTAAAAATACTGCCAGGGGGTTGGGGAGAATGGAATTTCTGAAGGGTTGGGAGGGTCTAACAAGGGTAAATTCTACTAATATTTAATGGAAAATCCATCATCCATCACCCTCAACGTCAGCCTTTCTCTCACCCTTACCCTCACCCTCACAACCATCACCCTCAAAACCACCCTAACCATCACCACCATCACCATCGCCACCACCCTCACCCTCACCATCACCAACCACCACCACTCTCACCATCACCATCACCATCATGTTACCTGGCCAAAGAAAGTGAGAGCCCATACAGACAGCTGCCCTGGTTTACATCCAGGAATCATGGTACCACCAACTGCAATGTCCTGGAAAGGTTGCTTGACAGGGTCATCACTGAGGCCTGGAATCTAAATCAGAATGTATTGAAATATTTATTTTACTAACTATGCATTTGTGTATGACTTGTTGTGCTTATTCTTGTCCCTCTAGTCAGGATAAGGCCTAATATGGATGCAACTAGCTCAAATAGAGAATCTTTATCTCACAGGCACAGGTCTGAAATAATACACCTATTTCAAAAATTGTTGTCGCAGCCGAAGCAACAGTCAACACTCCAAGGCCGCAAGGAATTTCGGTAATTT
>WUAP02144923.1:0-11674 GCA_015163945.2 Stichodactyla helianthus | reverse complement strand
GATGCTCACTTTTTCGGTCTCACTTCCCGGCATGCATCACGATTCCACCGGAAGTCCGGAATTCTTGATGCGTGTATAGACCTCTTAGCCTGCGTCACATCCGGACAAATACTGCTGTAAAGTCCGTCGGACTTTACAGCAGTATTTGTCCGGATGTGACGCAGGCTAAGACCTCTTTACCTTCGTATGGAAATTGCCCATTTCAGACCAGTGGCATTCTCTTGGGAATTTTTCTTTTATCATAAAAATGTTAATCTATCAACATAAGAAAGAATCATTTCCCAAGAGTGACATCACGGGGTCTGAAATGGGTAAACAAACAATGAAGGTAAAGAAGTCTATTAGGGATTGTTCCTGAAATATTATAACGAAGGAGAACACGGAGCAGTAGAATTACTAACCATTTGGTTTTTGTTTTTAAAATGTCGTGCCCATCAGTAGTTTGTGCAGACGCGCGTTGACCAACTGGAATCCAAGCGTCGCTTTTATGATAATATTTGTTATAACCAAAATGTGCTATTTATTACGCAGTGCTCATGCGTAGTTTTACCGACAAAGCTCTTTACTGGGAATCCTGTGGTGAAGAAAAGTCGAGAGAGAACGAGGGAAGAATTAAATTACTAGCTACGAGAAGAAGTTTTCGTAAATCCACTAGTCTAACTCTGTATTGGGACGTAAGGTATTACAAGGGTTAACATTTGAGCGGATATAATTTTATTTGGAGCTCTCCACGTGTCTTAAACGGTTTGCAAGGACTGATATTCTTAGATCACAAAAGAATCGATAAGTGCAGGATACTATTTTTTGCCTTCCTATTCATTGTTCTAATAGACAACACAGGCTGATACATAGCTTTAAAACTGAATCTTTTTCGCTCAGAATGTGATGATAAGAGCTGAATATCAGATGATAAAATTCATGTCTTGGTTAGGGTTTTTCTTCGTAGTCTAGAATAAATACAAAACTGAAATTCCTGTCATAATTCTTTAGCGGAAGTTTTGGATCGTTGGCCAGTTTCTCGGGAATGCAAGTCCTAAACTTGTTTTATTGTTTGCAGATACACGATGGCGGCTGGCACAAGTTCTGATGATAAATCTACCCTCGAGACCTCGATGACTGAGGACTCAGAATCCATAATCATCAAGGAGTCTTCAGATTTTTCCTCTCCTTGGCACTTCACTGATGCGATACTTGTTGTAGAGGGCACAAAATTCCATGTACACAAGTGCATCCTGTCAATGTGGTCCCCAGTGTTCCAAACCATGTTTACGTCCCAGTTTAAGGAGAGCAATGCCAAAGAGATCCCGTTACCAGGGAAACGTGCTAATGAAGTGGAAGTGCTTCTGAAATTCATCTACTCATCTGGGACAAGACCCACAGTTACAGGTATTGAAAGCCTCCCAATATGTTTTTTTTTTGGGGGGGGGGGGTTAGATGGTTTCCAATGATGGCATAATCATCGACTCACTTGTCGACTCAAGCAGAATAGCCCAATATGGTTTATGTAAATTGATTATCTTATTTCTACATTAGAGGAAAACTACCAGTTTCTTGTTCAACTTGCTGATGAATACCAGATGGATCGAGTGAAGAAGTCATGCAGTGAATTTCTCGTTAACATGATCCAAGTGTCAAACTGTCTGAGCTATTTTAAGTTTGCTGAACGATTTGGCCTTAAAGATGTCACGCAAAAGTGCTTCCAAGAGGTTCATTACTACTCATCGGCTGATCTGGAGAGTTCAGAATGTTTCAATGGATTTGAACCTGAATTAAAAATTGATATCTGCATGAGCATCATCAAAGAGCTGGAAAGAACTCTGCAGGAGTATGAGACGAATTGCTCTAATTTGATTGAAGTAGTTTATCGGAAGGTTTTTTCGCCATTTCATGTTTTTTCTTTTGGTGGTCTTAGTGCTTTTGGTAGTCTTAGTGAACCTAAAAAGCACATAAGAAAACATAGACTGCAAGATCAGAAATTACAAAGTGCACTGGCCAAAGCAGCAAGATGTAAAGAAAAATGTGTTATTGATCCAAAGGATTATAACACTGGGGCCTTTGAGTTTTCATGCAGTTATTGTATAAAAAGAGTCAAGGAACTAGACTGGAATGACAGTGTTAGCTGCAGTATTCTAAAAGAGCCATTAAACAAACTGTATGCGTTACAACAAGACAAAAAAATAGGAAGAAAAGCAAAGGAGATGGCTGAAGAAACAGATAGTGATGACAGTGATGGTTGACAGAGGTTGACTGTAAAACTGGACGAAAATCGGAAAATGAGGGTCGAGGGATTTTAACTATATTTAGTCAGTAGATTAGCATTATTACTGTCAGTAACTTTTTTCGAGTTAGTGTTTCCTTATTTTTTGCCATTCTGAGCAGAAGCATGAACCAACCAATGGTTAGTGGAATGTGGACATCGTTCGATAATACGGGACTATATAAAGACTATAAGGCCACTAGTATACAAAAACACAAAGAACTACAACTTCATCATTTACCCAACGATTATTAGCTCAAGCCAAATTAGCTGGGGAATAGTTCTTTTAACTCAAGGGTTATAACACCATGTACTTTAATTTGTGAAGTAATTTGTGTACAAAACAAATAGAGTGGAATGTTAGCGGTAGTTACAGTATCCTAAAGGAGCCGTTAAATAAACTGTATGCATTACGACAAAACAACAAAGTAGCAAGAAAACTGAAGAAAAGCAAAGGAGATGGCTGAAGAAACGGATTGACACATTCTGTAAATGGCACATGCTTCGCTTTGAGCTATTTTGGTGGAGAAATATTAAGTGAATTCTTTTTATCATCACTTTATAATTGTAGAAATCCACAACAAAATGTTTCGTAATTAATTATAATTCAATTATTAAATAATTTTTTTACTGGATGTGATGTATGATATGCCCCCAAGAAATAGCATTATTCTTGAGGAACGGGAAAGAATTATCAGGGCATTCGACGATAACGAGGACTATCTCACTGTGGTTGAAAGTATCCCCCTAACATATTATTAAAGAAAAACGCTAATGATTGCTTTTTTTCTGTTAATGTTTATTTGAATCATGCAAAATTCCGGATGCAACGCAGGCTAATGAACGTACACACGATATTCAAATATCGTTATTGAAAGTTGATCCACGCTAATGATGGTATAGTGGTGTTGATGAAAGTGTATTAACCTGTTATTGACACAAACGAATGTACACTTTCTGTTAATGAACAGCAAAAGGTGTACCTTCAAATCTTCATTAACTTGCTACTTGTTATATAATGACTTGCAAATGCTGTGTGCGTTACGAGGGACCACAGACTGGTCACGCAACACAGATTTTCATACTTCTTTGTTTACGAACTGGTGGCTTCTTGCGAGGAAATGAACAGTACTCATCTTTCGGAACCCAGAAAAATTGCTTGCTGAACTTGTTATCTCCACCCCTTAAAGTGGACCAAAAGCTACACAAGAACTATTAGAACAAGATTTGACTCGTAAGTAGTCATCTGTTAGAATTGTTAAAATGATTTATCGTTGCAATTTATCAAATCTATGCGTTCTTCTATGGGGTGTATTGAATTCACGAAATGTACGCTGCATTGCTTTACATACAATATTCATATAATTTATGACTATGAGAACTTTTGAGTAAAACATTTAACTTTCTGGACATTAAATACTAAAGCAAAAATATAATAAAGGATTTCAAGGTCAGAACTACGTTGAAGCCAGATGTCTGAATATTCATATGAGAGCCGTCTGTCCCTTGCATGGCATCTGTCATAAATTTTGCCATGAAAACCTACGAGAAAAAACTGTAATATAGTTGAAATACGGCGGGTATGCCCGCCTGTGTGTCTAGCTACTTGTTTCTTGCTGGAATATCTTCAGTATGATATGAGTGTCTGCAGATCCAAGTGTTTAGTTCAGTCTGTGTGCCTCGCTCAGGCTATCTTTTTCTAGTGGTTTAGTGACCGGCTCTAGTCTCTCTGGACCTATCCATTTCTCCGTATGTCTGTCTCATTAGTATGCCTGTGTGCGCCTGATTGATTTGTCTGCTTCATACTCGTCACGGATGAGCCTCTGCCTTGGTGAGGCTGGTGCGTCTATATTTCAAATATGGAGTGATTGCTTAGGCTGAAAGGCGCACAATGTCATGAAAGCGACAACGTTACAACGAAATTCGCCAACAGACACGTATTCAAATAATTAAATAATATGAAATTCTTTTTTACATGCGTCTGTGATGATTCTCACTATTTCAGAACCACTAGATGGAGAATCACGATGACGAACTGTTTGATTTTTCGTCCCCTTGGCACTTCAGTGATGTGGTGCTCGTCGTAGAGGACTCACGATTCCACGTACACAAGAGCACCCTGTCCATGTGGTCCCCAGTTTTTGAAAGGATGTTTACTTCTGAGTTTTCTGAGAGAAATGCGGAGGAAGTCCGGTTACCAGGGAAACGTGATAACGAAGTGGAAGTGCTGCTCAAGTTGATATACTCGTATGGGAAGCTACAAACAGTTACTGGTAGGACATTTTATAGTAATTTTAATCAGTTGGAAATAGTTCCATCACTACACTTCACTATCATTATTATTTATCTTTTGTATTGTACTTATTTCTTATCTTTTTCTTTGAGGGCCATAAGTTAGATAACTGTAAGGTTAATTATGTTACCCTCATTAAATAAAGATTATTATAGTGAACATAACTCAACGTAAGAAATGCGTCTTTTACTAACGATTCAACTACAAATGAACAAGACATAATAAATGGTTGAATACAAGTAAGTTACAAAAAAGAAACCCTTAAAGAAAACGGAGAAAATACGAAGGAAATACTTACACACGTTGAGTACTTAACGGCTGAACGAAGACTGAAAAATTTGCATACGTAGCTAACTTAAGTAACTGAAGTAGGATAAATAAACAAAGGACAAAAACAAAACTAAGTCCCAAAGGGGGCAAAACTATTTTAGCCGCAACAATTATCATCATCATCATCATCATCATCACCATCATCATCGGCGGCGGCAGCATCAACCATCACCATCATTGCTATCATCATCAAAACCACCATCATCATCATCATCATCATTATCATCGGCAGCGGCAGCATTACCATCATCATCATCATCATTATCATCGGCAGCGGCAGCATTACCATCTTCACCACCACAACTATCATCACCTATACCACCACCATCACTATAACTATCACCACCATTATCCATATATCGTCTACAGTAGCATCATATCAATTTCAGAATCTAAGATCATGTGCTCTGTTTAATCTTGCAGAAAATAACTTCCAATTCCTTCTAGAACTAGCAGAGGAATATCAAATGGATCGAGTCAAGAGGTTCTGCAGTGATTATCTCTCCTACAACATACAAGAATCAAATTCTTTATGCTATTACAAAGTTGCCGAACGATTTGGCCTCAAAGACGTCATGACACAGTGCATCCAAGAAGCTCGTTACATATCTTCATTGTCAATTGAGGATTCTGAAGACTACCTTGATTTAAGACCCGAAATAAAGCTAGAAATATGCAGAGAAAGAATCAAAGAACTAGAGCGAACACTGCACGAATATGCCAAGATATGTTCCAATCTAGTTGAATACATATATAAAGACGTAGCCAATGTAGCTCTGGCAAGTACAGAATGTGATAATATTCCTGTCCACAGCAGTGGCGCGCGGGAACCCTTCAAACTGTCCTGTAAGTGCTGCAGGCGAAGAGTCCAGAATGCCGAGTGCAAAATAGAGTACCTAGGATTTAGAGAACTATTGAAGAAACTGTTTGATTTAGAACATGGGAATAGAGTCGCGAGACGTGCTAAGAACTCTATAGATTAACAAAACTTGTGTTACATAGTGTACTTCAGCGGTGAGCGTGAAGGTTTAGGAAAAACATGTAAAACTGTTTTTGTGAGCGTTTTTCCGTTTCACAGCGAGCCAGTATTCCTTTTCTATTTTTAGTAACTCAAACAAGGGAAACTTCAATGACCGCATCTCCAAAACTCTTTTCAACTTACGACGATGCGAAACAAGTTGCAAGGAGAACTGCGCGGTCACATCCACTTCTTGCGACGCGCAACACAACGTAAAAATGTGCCGCATTAACGTCTTAGTAGAGGGTTGGAGCTAGTAAAAGCATATATTGGGTAACATATCAGAGATATTATTAAACACATCTAATAACTAATCATATCCTTATCGGTTAGTGGATGTCAGATCTAGAGGAGTGGAGATTCTGAAGATATTTGGTAGCATATTAGAAATAGTATTAAACATATCTACTGATATTCCTTTGGGGATCATGAACTGGACGTTCAATGACTCGACACCGCTCCACGAAGCACATTCCATCATAAAACCTGACGATTGAAAACAGAAAGAAATTGTTAGGGTAGTAGAGAAGGGACTTCATTATCATCAAGCATCTTATCATGTTGCATTTTACATATGCCATCATCATCACCATCAGCATCTTCATCACCAGCATCTTCATCACCATTACCAACACCAACACCATCACCAGCATCAACACCACCAGCATCTTCAACATCTTCATCACCAGCATCTTCATCACCAACACCATCACCAGCATCAACACCACCAGCATCAACACCACCAGCATCAACACCACCAGCATCAACACCACCAGCATCAACACCACCAGCATCTTCATTACCAACACCTTCACCATAATGATATTATCATCATTGCCGCCTAACACTATCATGTATCATCACTAACACTACTAACATGTGTCGTCATTATCAACACTACCATCATTATCATGTATCATCATCTACACCTGGACTGCATCCACTACACAGCTAGCCCATCTGAATGTAAACACCTGTTATTTTGTTAGACATACAAACCTTTGACACACTTGAGAACCAGTTCAGCTCTTTTAACACACCAGTTTATAGTCATTTCATCAGTCATCTCATGGAATAGTAATAGTGGGATAGTAAGGGTAGTGATGTTATATCGTACAGCTGTGTGTAACACATGTCGCAGCCCTACTATAGAAGGGTTACGGCTGTTCAATGAAGCTGATTTGACTGTATCATCAACTATCAAGTGGAACACCACTTGTACTTCAGCTAAATTTGAATGACGGGTCACATAGAAATCCCCTAAAACACAAAAAATAAATTAAACTTCTTTTTTGGGGGTGTGCTGTGAGGCAAATATATTGGGTTTTCTGTTTGACCAACCACTCAAAAAAAATTTACAATTGGTAAAAAATATCAAAATCAGGTCAACTTGCATCTCAACATTTGAATGTTACTGAATTCTACCTGCATTTAGGGTTGGTACCCTCAGCACATCATCTTCTACTGGGCTTTGAACTCGTCCACCAATACCAGCTGTAGAAGACTTGGTTCGTGTTCTGTTCTCCACACTTTGCTGTATAAGACACAGCTGTTGGTCAAGGTCTGGGAAGTGGAACTCGGTTGATTGCTGGCAAATGGCTGCAAAATCTACCAAAGAAATGATCAGTTGAAGGGCTTGCAGGTTAACAAATGGAACAGCTTTAACTATGCCTCATTCACCTTTCATAATACCAGTATATGTGTCCAGTCTGTTATCTACTAGTAGTATAAGGCCAGCTAGAGTTTCAGAGTAAAGGGACAATGCCATCTGTATCCTATGAGGCTGAGAAAACACTGACCTAATGACAAATAACAATTATTAAGGAAGCACAATTATAAATTTAGGTTGCCATAGTAACAGTGGTTGCCATAGCAACTGACATACCCCCCTGGTGGTGCTTTATGCCTGCACATGTCCAGTACATCACCACAGACCAGTCTTAAATTATGCATTGTCTTTTGCTGTGCTCCTAAAGCATGTGGGGTAAAAGTTGAAAATATTTGTTAAGAAATGAATTCTCAAACTCATGAATAATTAATGAGGAGAAAACAAAATAAATCACTACCATGATGGTGGTTTGGATAAAATTTCTCCAATAGAATTATTCATGGTTTGAGAAGGTAGATCAAACAGTTGAAAGAGTGTTTCATCCTCTATCCAAACAGTTACATCAAAGTCAACGTCTCAGTGTTTGAATAACTGGATGAAACACTCTTACAAGTGTTTGATCTACCTTCTCAAACCATGAATTATTCAAGGCACATCATAATTAATTGCAGTAAAAGAAAAACAAAGTACTGACCAAGATGAATGGTAAAGCTTTCTTCAATTTTGACTTCAGGTTCAGTGCTGAATTCTTCTGGTGTGGGTATACTTAATGTTGATACACTTCGAGTTCTAAAAACAGATTAAATTATTCATATTTTGTGGCCAATTAACTCTGAAAGAGAATTCAATGGTTAGGTATTTGGTTGTAATTAAACTGCTACCAGTACTTAATATTTTATTATGATCATAAGTGACCCATTTCAACTGAATAAATATCTTTATATTAAAATGCAAATGCAAACATTTTTAAAAATAAAGGATAGATGGATGAATAAATGATGAATTAATGAATGAATCGTGCTATAATAACCACTGAACTTACTTGAATTGAGAAGCAGCAGTCAAAGTATCTAATAAAAAACAATGTTCCTCTTAAATTTAGTTTGAATTCATAAACAATATTACATTACTTTACGAATTTACCTCCTCCATTGGGATTTTTGGAATCTTCATGGACTTTAAGAACCCATTCTCTGTACTCTCGCTTCTGCATTTCTTGCAGTTGAGACAGCTCACTAGACCAATAAGTCTCTAACATCTACAGTTAATTGTTCATCACGAAAAGTAAATAGAAAATACTATGAACAAGCATTTCTGTGACTAAATATTGTATCACACCTCCCCACATAGAGGGAATGGAATTTCTGTGGGGTAGGGGGTCTATTGTAATACTTTTTTGGCATATTCTGGAAACATGTAGCATTAATAGATGGAAATACAAAGCTGTGAAAATGTTCCATTTTTCTCACAAAACTGAAGACCTAGGTACATAAAGCTAGGATACTATAATGGTATACTTAACAATTATTCCATGAAATCAAGTCGTACAGGAGCCATGTATGACAGGATTGAGTGGAATAATTGTTTTGTTATATCCACATCCACTGGATTGTGAGAAATATAGAATTTTAAACCATATGTTTGCTGTACTCAATTACTGCAATCAATAAAGCCTGGCTCTCACTAGCAACGCAAGCATAAACAACATACGCAGACTCAGTAGTGTACTGCTCATTAGCGGTGCTTGTCTTTTCTCACACCTCGGTGATAAATGCAGTACTGAGTCTGCGTATGTTGCTTGCACTTATGCTTGCGTCGCTAATGATAACCAGGCTTTACTTTTGACTTCTAGTAATATACTGTACTATACTGTACCTGGGACTGTTCACAATGTTGAGCAGCAATATTACTAACATCTCTATCAGTATTGGTCAGCCCAATATCACTTATTGCATTTTCTAACTCCTTCCGATGCCTGAAAAATACATGGTATACATTCCTATTGACTCAATAGACCATATCTCTACTACTCTATTCACTGCTTTCTTAAGAGAGTCCCATAAAAGTATTTTGTTTTGGCTCATTTGAATCAAATTTCAGGAGCACATAGCAGCCATACATAGTCATACATAGATATACATAGCAGCCATACACAGCTACAGACAGGCATACATAGGTATACATAGCAGCCATACACAGAACATACATAGCCATACATAGTCATAAATAGCCATACATAGCTACAGATAGGCATACATAGGCATACATAAAAGCCATTCATAGCCATACAGCCATACACAGCTACAGACAGGGATACATAGGCATACATAGGTATACATAGAAGCCATACATAGCCATACATAGCAATACATAGCAGCCATACACAGCTACAGACAGGCATACATAGGCATACATGTACATAGGTATAAATAGAAGCCATACATAGCCATATACAGTATAGCAACCATATGACACACTCAAAGTTGAGACAAAGTCAAGAATGAGAAACCAAGGAATGAATAGTAAGGTCACAGGAAACCCCTATTATTGAATAAAATTCACATGGTCAGTTTTCCTGTAGTAATAGACTGAGACATCCTGGAAAGGGAATACGTCATCACTTACTTTTCTTCAGCAGACCTTAAAGCATTGTCTCTGTGTGACAACAATTCTTGTAATGAGAGTGCATAAGAGTTCTCTAGCTGTAGTAATGTTTCCAGAGCAGCTGAATGAATTAATGAGTGGTATATATCTGCAAATGCAGCATCTTCACTCATATCACTGGTAATGCAATACTCAGAGTGTTCTTGTTTAAAGGTGTTAGCCCAGACGCTGATGCAGTCATTGGCTGTCTCCTTTGATGTCAGTACCTCACCAATAGCAAGATCAGCCATCTTGTCATACAGTGATGTTTCGCTCTTTTTAAGGAATGTTTTAAAAGCATTGGTCAAATCTATGGACAAGTCGAAAATGAAATTTAAAATCTATAATTGATGTATTCTGCTACCTCCCCTCCCCTTCCCCCTAAAATTAAATTACCTTCTTCAAGATAACAAGGTATTTTATGAGCATTAATCAGCCGACAAGCAAACTCCTTAGCACTGATCTTCAGTGGTATAGGCACCGAAACAGTAAGCCTTTTTATCTTATTTTCATCTCTGTATCCATAAGAGAACTCTTCAAATGTGTCTTCAAACCTCGAGCCAAGGAAAACATCCGCCATTTTGAAATGCAAATTAAAGGAAAATTGTACCAAAACTGCTTCAAAAACAGACGTCAAATAAAACCCAAACTACTAGCTACATGTCTGGAGTTATTGAAGGTTAAAAATACAATGAATAACCGAAAAAAGAAACAAAAACAGTCGAGCTATTTTTCTGATTTTGTTCTTCACATTGAATTCTTAACATTTTTTGAGAGAAGCCTGGTAACAAATATGAAAAAAATTTTTACTTCCGCTAACTTCAATACTTCCGGTTCATATTCATAGGAATCGTACCGGTCTATTTTTATCTTCCAATCACAGGTCGGTGCAATTTCTGTTCAGTCGTATTCATAGGAATCGCACCGGGCTATTTATATCTTCCAATCACAGGTCGGTGCAGTGTGACATCAGAACCCCTTCCACGTAATTCCCGGGTAGAAAGTTGCAAAAGTCTTGTGTAAACAACAACGACGCCCACTACGGAGAGTTTTATGATGTTTTTTCGAAGTAAAACTTATAGATTTTGCAGAATGCCTCTCTTCTGCGTTACAGGTTGCGAAAATGGTACTATCGTTTTATCGTTTTCCGCCGTCCCAAATGGTTCAAAAGGACTTTTTGAAAACTCCAAAGAAGTTCTGTTTAACTCCAGTGAATTCTAGTAAGGTCCTTTTGAACGAAGGGAGCCGCCGCTCAACATGGTTCGAAAGGACGTCATGAAAACTCAACGAAACTAATGTTTATAATGAAAAAAAAGATCAGTTTGGTAAAACTATATGGAACAGTGTCATTAGAGTTTTTAGAAGCCTGTCCAAAAGAAAAAAGAATCACATAATTGTAAAATTCTGTTTATCTCTATTGGATTATACTAATGGAAACTAGCGAGTTAACTAGTATAGGCTGCGTCGGTGTGTAATAAATACAATAACCAATAAAAGGAAATCTGTAACACCGTGAAAAAAGAG
>WUAP02144912.1:0-11675 GCA_015163945.2 Stichodactyla helianthus | reverse complement strand
ATGGGTAAGCTGAACACCGTAAATTTGGGTACGCAGTATATATTAGAAATAAATGTAAAGTGAATGCGTTCGGTGTGCATATAGATAGAGAGAATAAAGAGAAAAATAACATTAAGCCCCTGGCGGGAGTCGAAGTCCGCCAGGGGCTTAATGTTATTTTTCTCTTTATTCTCTCTATCTATATTCACACCGAACGCATTCACTTTACATTTATAAAGAATACAATAGGTTTCTATTGAATTACGTAGACTGTGTCCTCTACACGAAGATCTACTAGCTTTTCGTTGTTATGAAACAATGTGGGTCATTCACAATAAAGCTAGGCTCCAATTAAAGCGAATGCCCAAAGATCGAATTAGAATTTAGAAATTGATTTTTGCGGAGGGAGGAAAACCGGAGAACCCGGAGAAAAACCCTCGAAGCACAGGAGAAAACCAACAAACAAACAATTCTACTCACATGAGATACGGCAGGTCCAGGAAAGCGGTGATAGGCAACGCATTAACAACGCATACCACACATGCTTCCCCTAGATAGAAAAGCTAAATCGGCAAAAACCAGTTGAGTGTTTGGATGTCTGAGTTCGCATGATTTTGAAAATTGCAGTAATAAAATATGTACCATGGTTCGTACAACTTTATCGAGTAAAAAATTAAGGACTTTTCAAGGTCAAATGTTAAATTTTCAAGGACAGCAACATAGATGATCTCCGTTCGATTTTGTGTGCCATTACATGTCAGCAATCCTTTAGGGCTCGTTTTGAGCTGCAAAGATCGATTAACTGACCGCTAATTCACAAGAAAGATAACAAAAGCCACCCCAAATTATTTTTGCAACGTGAAAACGAGGTTATCAGTGCCATTGGATTTATGGATGAAAACTGACTGGAAAAAGTGAAAACTAAATTTCTGTATCAAACCTTTGTTAGAATGACTATGACATTTTTCAAATCCATTGAAATCCAAGGATTATTTTTATTTTCTCAAGGACTTTTTCCCGATATTCAAGGACTTTTCAAGGAAAAATCGAATTCAAGGACTTTTCATGTTAGATGATGAAATTCAAGGACTTTTCAAGGCTGTACGAACCATGTATGTCAAGTTGCCAAAAGACTGAACATCTAACGAATTATCGAATGATTTGACTAGTGGGAAGTAGGTACGATTTTTTTTTCGTTTGAGTTCACTTGACGACTAAACTTACCTTGTTTGTCACTATGTGTACGAACAAGTACTTGTTTGTACAATATCTGTAAGCGTTTTATGCTTTTACGATATATACCTTATAACAGAGTAAGAAAGAGCGGCCCAGGGGAGGAGAATGTGTAAACCCTGTGGACATGCGCAAACGTGTTTACCAAAATGACGTCTTCGCAGATTTGGGGCGGCAGCCCCTAGCAAGATTCCCCAAGAAAAGAATCTAGAGCATTTCAACCTCCCTGCTGGTGACATGTTATGGAAAAGTTTCGCCAAGAAAAGGTTTTAGTCACACTGTTGAATAGTAACTTAGGTATCTTACGAACGGACCGAGCAAAGAGCTTATTCATTATACGGCAAGGAGAACAGAAAAATTGCATGGTTTCACATAAGACTCAAGATTTGCCGAAATTTTTGACAAAATAATTTGACAAGTTTTTCCTTGACAAGTCTCCTTGTTCCAGCTTTTCAACAAGGAAGAACTTGTTCGTGTAGATGCGGCTTTCTTAAAGCTGAATAAATTCGAATTCTGTTAGCTCTCATTATCAAGGGCTTCATTTCTCTGGCTTAGCGCAGGTCGGGTCGCAAGCCCGTTGTGGCTGGTTCGGTCCATTTGGTATGCTCTATCCCTGCCCTGCCTAAAGTAACGCCTAATTAACGGAAGTCTTTTAACGGCATGTCTTATCTGACGATTAGAATAACCATATGTTATCGGATTGACAGCTGTCATACTTAGATAGAGCCACGACGTCACAAAATCTAGAACACGATTGGGAGTTGATTGGGTGAATAAGGACCATAAGTTCAGAACAAAATATGGAGTCAGACACACGATAAACGAGACTACGATGGCTGAGACACTTTGAAAAGTCCGCTGCCGAATGACCGAGCTGTGACGAGAAACTTGCCTTCTTAGCGCTTCTTTTCTATCATGTCTAGCGGGAATGTTTTGTGAGCTTGAATCGAAGGAAAATGAGGTAGAAGAAATGGAAGAGATTGGTTGTCTTTGGATGTAGATGTTGTTAGTTGTCGCTGTAGTACATCTTGGAAAACATCCACAAGCTAATTTTTGCTGGTCTACAGACTGAATACTCGTTGCGCTCGATGTATTTACGTTACAAGTGAATTTCCCATAAGCAGAGGTTTCACGTTTTCGTCTCTTTTTTGCCCTGCTGTAAACGGCTTTGTAAACAAATAAGATAACCACCAAAGGAACAAAAAACGTTGTTAAATCATAATAAATGGAATAGACTAGTGCAGACCCCCCTGATTTCCACGTTAATGTACACTGCGCTTTTCCGGGGGAGTACGCATACGAATTCCAACCAAATAGTGGAGGTACTGCGCATGTCAGCGAAGAAAACCACAGGAGCCCCACGATGAAGTGTGCGCGACGAAGGTCGATCTTGACAGCAAGTGGTTTGACTACAAAGTAGTATCGGTGGATTGCTATAGCAACGATGGATAAGTTTGAGCCCGTGAACAATGTGTTGACCAGGAATCCAGACATCTCGCACCAAACTGACCCAAAAAGCCATTCATCTGTTATGACGGACACAATAACGAAAGGTAAGATAAACAATGATATGAAAAAGCCGGCAAAAATCAAAGAGACAAGGAGAATACTCGAGACAGTCTGTCTATGGTTCGCTTGAAGCAGTACGGTGCATATGGTACCATTGGCCAGGAAGGAGACCAGGAAGAGAAATCCTAGAAGGAGTGGTTCGACGATTTTTTCCACTTGTCCTCTCTCGTGCTGGTTTTGTTGAATGAATCTCAAGTAGTGGTCTTGTATCGCTTTGAAGGTTTCGTCGCTATCCATGAGTAAGTAATTCCTGGAAATAAAACAGGAAAGATGAATCAACATTTCATTTAGCTTTTATGAGAACTATGCTCGCGCTCTGCCGTAGATGGGTCAAAACGTACACGGTACCGTGGGCGTGAGTCACTTGGCTTTGAATCACTTTCCAATGAAATCTGCTCCATTCTTATTTTGATCAGCTTAACCGGTTAATCATAAAAGACTGTATGTAATTGGTCAAATATTAAATGGCCATGGGATTTGACTGGATGGCTCTCTCTCTAGCTCTCTAGTCTGCGCTTCGGAAGTTGAGCGAATTCATTCCGGACAAATCTGCAACGGACGGTTGAAGGCAGCAGTAAACAGAGTAAAAATTCTAGGAATTCATGAAATATCGGCCTGTTCGTCGTCGAATTCAATATCATATGGAACAATTTGGTCTTGGGATTTGTAAACACAGCTGTCTGCCAGATTCTATAGTGAAAAACGCTATGGCCGAAAAGCACGCACAGAATTGAGACACGATGCGTATTGACTCCTTTCCTCGTGCAGTAGAACGTTTAACTGGGCATAAAACAGTGGTAGATAAACTATAGTTGGCCTTCAGATGTAACATTAATTCCACCTTATTAAAAAGGTAAAGTACCGTTCAAAGAACTTCTTGACAACAGACAGAAGATCAGATTAGCAATCAGTTACACCTCTTTTCAGCACAGCTAAAGGTAAAAGAATTGAGTTAAGATTATTGAGACTCCATGGTTTCCGCAATTAAAAGAAGTCGGCAGTATCACTACTTTAAGAGTACTTATGATCTAAAGTTTCGTTCGCGCCGGGTTGGAATATCATTAGTTTTTGTCTGTTGTACCTTAATAGTATCAGTCAAAAGCCATCGATTTGGTATCGTAGCTGTACCACATTAGAAGCTTCTTCGAAGTACTCGACTATGAGTATAGCTCATGTCAAATGTCAAGACACGAACTAAACCACAGCTCTAAAGCATCTTGTTTAATAGATGACACACGTCAAGAGTGATTAGGATCTGTCATTTTAGGCCTTCATAAATGTGTACTGAATACACTGTTCGTTTGGACAGGCTTTTGTCTGAAAGGATTCAAAAATAGTCCCAACTGATGCCTCACGCTTTGGAAAGCTTTCTTAGGAATTAAGTCGACGCGTGACCAGACTTGATTTACAGTCACATGGTTTTGAACCATAATTGTACAAGGTCCTATGAGGTGTTAACAAGCTATTAGTAGTGTACATGATACGTGCAATTGCCTTCATAACTATGATAAAGTTAAGATATGTCCACATTATCAAGTAATCTAGCAATACAGGCCTTAAACCTTAGAAGAAGCAATAAAAATGTTACGCGAACAAGAAGGGTTTCAGCCGAGTTTCACCTAATTAGCAGGATCTGCAGAGACCTGAACCAGTGCTAGCACAAACAAAACTTGCAGAACGTTGAAAGTGGCGGTTGAACTTTTCTCTTAATACGTAAACGCTCTTTGACCAGACGACATCGCGAGCAGCCCGACTGAAGAGTTCGAAACGATTAACCTTATGTCAAACGTTTTTGTTTCGACCCTCATGCCTTCGTTTGCATGCCAACCAACCTTCTACCTTTTCTGACTTCCTACCACGAATTCTAGCACTTTTGGAACCTGTCGTCAGCTTCTAAACGCAAAGCTGCCAACTATTCACCAGTTTCCATACATCGGTTAACTGGTCAAACACAAAGCATTCAACCGAGGCTCCAAGGGGATGTTTGCATAATTCTTTGAAACTAAGGCCACTGGACCTTGACGCCTTGCTCGAGAGCTTTGTGTTTGGTCAGTGAACCGATGTATGGAAACTGGTGAATAAAAAACAAAACAAAACAAAACTGTACATAGCAAGATAACATTATATTTAACGTAAGTACTATAATTTTCGGCGGCTTCACTGACCTCCATTTTTTTTGTCTCTCGCCGACGAGCTTCTTCAAAACGCTTGCTAGCTTATACAAGAAAAACTAAAAGACTCTGGAAAAATTGCGACAGAAGTATCACATCGGCTTGAACCTCTCTTAGACGTGAATATATAGTTTATAGGAGTATTTGAGTTTATTTAAAGGTTTTACTTTATTAAGAATTTTAGGTCATATAATCGGCGTTTTGATGGATATTTTCATAATAGTATATCATAGATGGTGTTGTAAATCGCTCATCTCGGGGGAAGGGGTGCGAACCCCTTGCACCTCTCCCCTGAATTCCTCCCCACCCCCCACCCCCCGCACTGAGTGGGTCACAAAAAGAAAATATGTGGGTCTAAAATGTTGGCCAGTAAAGAATGAATCCCCCTGTGGGTATGGTATCCACAACAAAACTGATTCAAAATTGGGCACATAAAACTACTTGAACAAAATAGCAAGATCAAAAGAGCTGTGAGCAAAACACACGTCATGTTAGTCACAATGCGTAGAGGTGATCTCAAAGTCACACGGTCAGTTAGGGCCAAATCACAATATGCTTTCATTTGACCAGCAAAACATTCAATATTACTTTTAAGATAACGGCTTTTTCGGTGACAATGGTTTCCTCTCAGTATTAAATTTTTGGAAAAGATTGTTCTAAAATTCAGCACTACTGAAAAAAGAAACTATGCTTCTTGGGACTTAACGGACTTTGTAATAAAAATCAATCTACGAGTCTGTCAAAAGATGGAAAGTCTTTAAAGTCTTTTAGATATTGTTACTGGCTAACAGTGTTCTAGAACCGAGCGAAAAATGCACATTATTGAACAGAGAAAAGAAAAGAAACAGAGAACTAATGTTACTATAAAATTTAGAATTTCGCAAACGTCAATCTACTCACCTTTTTACAAATATCACGGCGGGCTTCTGGTTAGTCTGGCAACGGAGAGTACAAACAGTACGGAAAATTTCGTGAGTTGGGTAAGTATATATCCAAAGAGAAGAGCTTTCGTAAAAAGGACGGCTTGTTTTAGAAATTAATCTCGTCTTAGGAGAATCTAAGCATTGTATTCACAGCCACAGAAGTTCTTGGGATTCAAAGTATAAGTAAACACAACTTAGAGTAATAAATGCTTTGAATATTCAATAAAGCCATTCCAACCATGACGACTTATTAGGATAAGGATTAAGTGGACTATGGGACGACATTTAACTGAACGTTTTTTTCCCCCAACTTGAATCGAGTCGAAACAGGAAAAACGTGCAATTTGCCACGAAGGAAAAGCATAAGTCCTTTGTTTCCTTTCGAATGATTTTGTTTTAATTTCGAGTTTTTTTTTTTTTTTTTTTTTATAGTTTGGTCTATCGAGTTTATTTGCAGGACCAATCGATCAATTTTATACCGCTATTAATCTATATGCTAAGACAAAAATGAAAGCACCTTGACAACGATCAAGTCAAAAAACAAAGATAATTGCTCTGCGCTCTCAGACCCTTTAAATTGATTTGGTGCCGAAAAGCGATGGTCTTTACTAACGAAAACTGAGCACTTCAAAGTACTAATAAATCACCATTCTACAAGAAAAGGTATAAAGTAAGGCAAAATACGTTAAAAAGAGTGATTTTAAGAATGTCGGAGGATCAGCACTGCAATAGTGGCTATTGGACGCGCGACTTATAAATGGCTTCCAAGTCTTGGGGCTGTGATTGGACAGTTGCGTCTTTTCCATTTCTGATTGGTTCACGGCAGAAGCCATTCCAACGTCAATAAAAAGTGCACATTCGGTCTTGTCAAAGGTCACATTTATTCCAAGCGACTTTTTGATGCAATGCAGTCTGATTCTTAGTTAATATATATCTACATATCTCAATTAAAATAGCGATGATAGAATAGCATTATTCGTTAAGCCTCGCTCTTGCGTCTAATCGAATTAAGGAGGCTCGAAATGGTTTTCGTGCGCGCGCTCTTAATGACATATTCGAAAACATTTGAACTAGCAAAATAAAAATTTTGTCGCCCAAAAATCTCACATTCAAACTAATATAACTCAAAAACTGGTCGGTAAAATTTCTTTTAACTTTGCATGTGGTTTTTATTTAAGGGGTCGTTAAGTGCTAAGAAAAAATTAAAAAATTCTGTAATAGCGAACATCCTAAAATATACTTCATTGATTTTTGAGAATTCCCCATTACAGAATTTTTCTTTTTTGCTCAAATCAAAGAATGAGTCATAAAGTTGAAATAAGCCAATTTTAAAAGATTTTTACCGAACGGTTTTTGAGCTACGTTTTTTTAAAAGAAAAACTTTGCTCACATTTGAAGTGTTCTATCGTTGTCATAGCAACGTCTTACGTCATATTTTAATTTATTTCCAATCTTTACTCTATGGTCTTTGGTCATTTTAGTTAGCGTATATGCCAGTTCTAAAACCCTTTCAAGCCTCCTTAACTCTTGGCATTTCTTCGTACATACGAATTCTCTTTCTACACGTTATTTGTTGGCTAAAGCTCTCGAAATATGACAAACAAGCATACATCAATCTATTTTCATTGTTAAAACAGGTATTCCAAATAAACCGGCCTCTTTAAAGACACGATGCGTTACTTTCTATGCCACCTTCAACAAACTATCTTCTTGTATTGCTCAATCAGTAGAATTTTTTAATACGTGGACTTTGGACGCGTAGGCGAAGCAGCTGCAGTAAAGTGTGGTAGACCTCTGGTGTTGGTTCCTTTACTCGGCTCACGTAAATCTTTAAAACTACCGCTTTCAGTGGCAGTCCAATGGCCCTCTGTAGAGTCTTCATTTCTGGGAGCACTAAAAGAAGGCTTGCTTGACCCGGGGTTTGGTTTACTGACCGGCTTTGAAGGGGTTTCGGATCCGGAATCTAGAGTTGGATCAGAGCTGGGAGGAGGCGAAGGGTCGTTCTTCCTGGTTATTTGACCATATACAGCCAAAGCCTTGGAACAAAGAACAAGTAACAATGTCATTGATGAAATACATAGAGTACTGGACGCTTACTCGCTTTACTCTCACAGACGAGAGTGGTGTGGAAACGCTTACACGCGTTAATTTTAACCATAGTTAATAGCAAAAGAATAAAAAAAAATTCAGTTAAAAACTCAAACAAAAACAAACAAACATACAAACAACAACAACAACAGCGTGTTGAAAGCTTACACACGTTAATTTTAACAAAAGAAAGCAAAAAATTTAGTTAAAAACTCAAACAAAAACAAACAAACAAACAAAACAACAACAACAACAACAGCAGCAACAACAACAAAGATGTTGGCGAAGTTACCTGTGCTACCATAGAAGAAGCGTCACCCACATTAGCTGGTAATATCACAGTATTTGAAGTTTTTGCAAGATTAGAGAAGGCCGATACGTACAGCTCTGCAACATTGAGACCGGCTGCTTTTTCTCCAAGCTGAAAATGATAGACAGATAAAGTATAGCCTGACAGGTACGTGGTCAATAAGGTTCTCATTAAGAAACAGGAAAGTAGCCCGAGTCAACAATCCCAGATCATTGCCTTTGCACTTTGTCCTTTTTGTCTCCCACATATTTCTGAAAATTCCTTTGAGGGTAGCCCGTGGAATCCTAAATCTCAAAAAAGCTCTCTCTCTCTCAGGTAATTTTCATTTTGCTTCGAATTGCTCTAGGAGTTATCCACTGGAGTTGCCATGGTAACAGCTATCACATTACATCATACATACCTGGGCAGCTAAAGCATCAGATACTTTATTTATACCAGTTGCTCTTGCTTTTGCCTTTGCTATTATTGCTTCTGCCTCACCTTTTTGAACAAGGAAAAACAAGGTTAATCACTGACAAGGGGTAAGGAGGGGCCCATCCCTTCATGACACCAAAGAAGTGGACCACTGCTCTTGTGATTGTTCTGGCTTTTTAACTAAATGAGGTTGAAGAGTGGTGGCATGCGTGGTGTACACTGTTACTGCATCGCTTCTCACCACTGTGAGTCTGGGTCAGGTCGCTGGTTCGAACCCTGCAGATGCTATATGTGAGTAGAGTTTTTGAGATGTGTTGTTCTCTCCCTTGTCATGAGGGTTTTTCTCCGGGTTCTCCAGTTTTTCTCCCTACATAAAAATCAACATGTGAGCTGAGTGTTGTGTGCTGTAAATATATTGAATGTAGTGGTAGAGTGTGTGGAGCAAATCTCATGGAAGAGTCCCTCATGGGAAGTATATGTGGGGATTTATGCATTTTTCCTAAGTAATGATGGACAAAAGTGATCCCAAACAAAAAAATAAAAAATAAAATAATAAAAAAATTCCACTACCGACAGCTTTGTTGATTTGTTCCATTTTTAAAGCCTCTGATGCCAAGATCTGACTCTGTTTCTTTCCTTTAGCAACATTGATGGCTGCCTCTCTCTCTCCTAAGTAACAATAAGAGAAAGTACTTATGAAAGATGCACACTAAAATGACATAACTGACAGGTGTTGGGCTACCTGTGAAAATCTTGACACAGGTAACCCATGCATGTATTCTAACCTTCAGATTGTAGGATGGCAGCTCGCTTTTTTCTCTCTGCTTCTACCTAGAACATTAAGACAATTTGATTTTAATGAAATAGTATTTGATTTAATGAACATGAAAAAACATAAATAGTACCTGCATTTGCATAGCTTCAACCACTGTCTTTGGCAATGAAATATCCCCTGAAAAATGTGTAAAATATTTTATACCATAATTTACAAATTCATGCTTGCAACAGTTTAATAAAAGAAAGACCATTTTATGAAATTGTGTCTTACGGATTTCATATCTCAAGCATTTGATACCCCATACTGCAGCGGCAGAGTTTATTGCCTCTGAAAAAATGAGAAATGAAAAAAGGAAAGAAAATGAGGAATTTTGGTCTTTGAGAATAACACATAAAATGTTGCCAACAAATATTTCATAATTCATATTCAAGTCTAGTAAAGAAATTATACACACCCACAATGTTATGATTTAAGGTCTCTCTCTCTTGAAACACATTATCAAGGCTGATTTTACCTTGAAGTAAAAACAATCAATAGTTATTGAAATAAATACAGAACAACAAGCAGTACACACAAATGTGGATAACAATTGTTTCAGCTTTTCTCCATGCAAGTGAGTGGTATAAAATGGAGCATTGATTGGGGACTAGTTCATTACCAAGTTCAGATCTCATAGTTGTCTGAGCTAATTGTGTGACAGCAAACTCTGGATCTTCAACACCATATGAAGCCTATCAAAGATTATGACAAAACTAATTAGACTCCTTATTATAATAAATATAGAACTGTTTCAGAAAAAAGACAAAGTAAAAGATAATCATGTACAGGTGATAGGAGGAAGGTTGGCATGGTAGGTCACTGCCATCTTCAAGAGGTCTGAGTTCGATTCCCAGTGACCTCACACCCTTGTTTCGACTTTCCATTCCATGTAGCTTTAATTTTTAATATCTTTAAAATGGAGCACTGATGAAGAGAGAGAGTAAAGGATGCACCCTTCGAACACTTTATACATGAGCCCATGGTTTGGGAGATTTGGCTACCACTCCCAGCACTCTTGAAGTAAATAAACTACCTTTAACTTTACCATTAATACATAGAAGAAATACACCTTTATGAAAAAATGGGAAGTGTTTTTGACTGTATTATGCTACCTTGTAGGGGTCAACAACTCTTAAATAAAGGACACCATCAAGATGTAGAGTGACATTATCTGAAAAACAAATTGTACCATAGTTTAGACTGCTGATTACTAATACTTCTAGTAACAATTTGGCTTTCTTACCCAGAGTGATGGCTGACTGGGAAGGGATCTCTATTGCTGCTTCTTTCAAGCTTTGAACATATTTAATTTCATCGATGACAGGAATAAGAATAGCTAGCCCCTGAAATAAGACATGGTTGTTCCTAATCAATGAAATGACTTTTGAAAAAGTTAAAATAATAGATAGTAGATAAAATGATAGATCATTCCCCAATATGCATATCTAGGCTGCAAAAAGGAATGAAGTGACACAGGTAACCCATCTGGCACCATAGAGAGCCATTAATTTTATCAAACCCTGAAACAACCTCTGGGCTGATGTAAGTCAGGGGATGGCTAATTCACAGATCGAATAGGAATTTTAATGTGTTGAGTTCTGTGGAGAGAAGGAAACTGGAGAACCCGGAGAAAATCCCTCAAATCAAGGAGAGAGTCAATGAGAAACTCCACCAACATGAAATGCCAAGTCCAGGAATCAAACCTGAGACCTCAGAGGTGAGACGCAAGCTATGCTTCTGCAGCACCACCCTTGATTTCCTTTTAGGGAGCATTCATTTTTTAGCACAGGGAGGGGGCTGGAGGAATCACAGGGGGGTCATTTCAAATTTACACTGTGAAAATGGAGGGTCATTTTTATCATAATGTAGAGAAGGGATATATTATGATATATTCATGAGATTCATATGGGAGGGTCATATAGTATTTGAAAAAAATTAAGGGAGGGCCAGGAGAATTAACATGTATGCTCATAAGGATTCCTCCGGCCCCCTCCTGTGAGAAGTTTTCAGATGAAATGTAATTTGCTTAGTCAATCACTGTGCGCAATATCACTGCTCTTCCACCTGGTTAGCTCAGTTGGTAGAGCATCGGTTTCTCGTGCGGGAGGTCGTGGGTTCAAGCCCCGGCCGGACCAACACTCAGGGTCTTAAAATAACTGAGGAGAAGGTGC
>WUAP02144901.1:0-11675 GCA_015163945.2 Stichodactyla helianthus | reverse complement strand
AAGGGAATAAAAGTGGCAGCCATGTTGGATGATGTTCACTAGAGGTGGTTTGGAATCATTCCTAAGGGAATAAAAGTATTTTAGACTTTATTATATAATCTTTAGTTAATCAAGCTGTTTTCCGAACCAATTAATGTGGTATATATAATAAATATCTTTAAAAGTCCTAATAATGAAAACCATAGCAAAACAGATGTGACATGGCTGAAAATGTGTTTATAATAGGCCAAATGTTAAGGACATTTTGTCAATGCGATAAACATGTTGGTGTAGAGCAAATCTTCTTGGGCGTAATGTTTTCCCATTTCAGACCACGTGTCATCCTCTTGGGAGCAAGATTATTTGTTTGACGCTCATCCATATTAACGTATTTTCTCAAGCGTTACCAAAAACAAAGAGATAAAACCCAAAGGAATGACACGTGATCTGAAACAGGGAAACAAATACGCCCACGTAGATTTGGTCCATTAAGCATTATTTGTCAAGATATTTCAAAAACATTATGAAAAACCGCAAAAGTTTTCTGTATCATCTGAAAAAATATGTGTTTATCACCTGGGTTTTTAGCTCTGCTGGACTGATTTTGAACTTAAAATAATATTGAGGAATTCCTCGTTTTGTTCCGATAAATGAAGAAGTTATATTTATTTTGGGCTATTAAAATCACACACATGATAAATTGAAATATTCTTCCTTTGTTTTATAGATAATTGATATCAGAAATTGGGGTTAACTATGTAAAAATGCAGTTTGCATTGGGAAAGCCTCTGACGTCCAAGAACACCAATCCATGGATGAATTAAGGAATAAGGATACGAAAAAAAAATGGGTATTTTACATTTTTGAGGCTCTTTGGGAAGTTTGAAATATTATACACATTTATGTAACGGCGAGAATTTTAAGAAAATTAATATCGTGACCAAATGCTACTCATTCATAATTGTCATTGGTATTGCGACAGAAGAAGTTGGTTAAATTTGCTTTGCGGCAACATTGAAGCTGAATGTCCTTTGTTTTAATCAAAAAATGATAATTCAACGCAGTTTGTCGGGACCAGAACACATGACAAGTGACAACATGTAATAGCTTAGGTATTTTGGCCAACATCGTCGTGGCTCAATTTTCCTGTTCCAAACAAGCAAACACGTTTTTCTCGATTGTTTCTTGCGACCAAAACCATAACTTTGAAAAGTTAAATGTCATTTGAGGATTTTACAATGAATTTCCATAAAATTTATAGAGCATATATAAAATAACTCATGATTTGAAAAAGGGTGTCTTTGATTTAAAAGTTATAACCGTTTTTACTGGAAACCTCACTTCGAAATGAATCGCTTGACTTTTACACTATTAGATGTAGAACAGATACAGATAATTGCGTTTTTCATCTACGTAGCGAGAATTCTTACGTGTCCATTAACTTTTTTAATGAAGTACGGTCAAATTTCGCTTCGAGGCCGATAACTTTAACCGCATTTGAAAAACTGTAATTCAAATATTTTATCATAACCTATGTTTATCAAGCTCTCAGATGCATATTTTTATAACATAATGTTGTAAATCGAGCGCGTTATTTTCGTTTACGTGCACAGTTGTCGCGAACGTATCCTGATACCTTAAGACTAATTCTTCGCAACTAACAGGAAATATTGCGAAAGTACGTAAGATTGAAGTAAGAAATTAAATGTAATGCCCTTTTAACAAAATAACAATGCACAATGGCAAAAAGAACCTTACCAATACATCTTATAACAGCCAACAGAACAGTAAGACATCGAACAGCGTAGCTGGTGGTGGCCATCTTCTCTCAATGGATCAGTTTGGCTGAAAAATTCCAACAAAATTATAAACATGACTGTAAAGGCCCCCCACAACGGTCATTTTAAAACGTTCAATTTATGTTCAGCTAATGGTTATAATGAAAAAAAAAAAAAAAAAAAAAAAAAAGGTTTTTGTAATCACAGAATTTTCCGGATTTCGGCATATTAACTAGTTTCATTCGCAGCTAGTAGTGAGGAGGGATTTGACCGACACTAATAACGACTGCGAAGGAGACTACATATTAACCAAATGTCTTTTTATTTTCTTTTTCGATTAGTTGAATCTATTTTAATTATTAAAATGCTCGCTGTATCACTATCACTCAAATGGCGTTCAAGCATGGCCATGTACATAGCTTAAGGTGACTGGCTACTATTGGATTTTATATTTAACTTTTTTAAAAATAGCATCGTTTTTAACGGAAATTTAATGCTGATTTAAAATATGAATAAGGAGATGATAATACCTGGATTTGGCATGTTTTTTTTAACCAGTGCACCAGAAAATGTCACTTTTTCACTTTTTCATAAGTTCCTTAATAAAGATATTTCGGACGAAGTCCATCGTCCATCATCAGTTTATTAACTAGAACTTTATGCTAGTTAATAAACTGATGATGGACGATGGACTTCGTCCGAAATATCTTTATTAAGAAACTTCTCGTCATTCTTTTTGCTTATAAACTTTTAGCCCAACGCAACATCTTCTAATATTTAACTTTTTGAAAAATTTTGATATGACAGATTTTTAGGAGCTTTTTCATATAAGCACATAAAAAGTATATGGTCCTGTGCAAAATTTGAGGTTTTTACCTTCATGAAGTTCAAAACACGTATGCTTCTTCAATCTTTTTCAGTAAAAGTCCGAAGGTTACCATGGTAATTCGGTGGAAATTATGCGCACGTATGCTTGTGGGCTCAGAAACTCGATTCAATAGTAGCCAGTCACCTTAAACAACACAAGCTGAACTTCGCCATATCCGTGCATATTATCAGTCCATTTTGAATTCTATAGCCAGGAAAATTAATTGGCTGACAGTAGCGTCTTCTCGATAGCCAATCAGCGCACGAGTTTTAGACGAGCTATGGGTTTTTCTGTTTAAATTACCTTTCTTAAATTTGAACTTCTTTTAACTTTACCCCTAACCATCAGCATTTTCTTTCCTTTTTCTTTTTTCTTTTTCCTTTTTTAAAAATCGGTTTGCAAATCCCTGTCTTCAGTTTAAGACATCCTAAGTGAATTCGAATAAATCTTATCGATTCGTTATGACGAGTGCGAAATATATATCAGTTGTTTTTGGGGCGAGCAAAAGTTTCCAAATATCCGTGAACGAGACACTAGAGTGAGAGCACGCAGTGACCATTGAAGGTTGACTCTTAAGTACAATATTACCTTATTTTACTGATGATAAGGTGATAATAGCTTTTCCCATTTGTTTATCGTATATCCTTCCTATTTTAATTACAGCCTTAAGTATATTTTATTCCTCTCAAACAACAACTGTAGTTACTTGCTTGGACGCCTGTCGAAAAACCTTAGATAAACAGCTTTCAAAACAAACACAGTTGCACGACATATGGCCTTACGAGAGCTTTCTGTCGTGGCTAACAGCATTAAAAATTCATTCTTTTTATGCTGTTTTTGCTTTTAAAAACCGATGTTACTAAGGCTGAATTTCTTACGATAATTTTCAAAAACAAGCCAAGCCCGAAATAATTTCCTCCTAACTGCACATTTCACGGATACTTTATCGACTAACTTTATTATTTAACTTCGTTAAGTGATATTGTGTGCACTACGAACGAAAGATAATGAGAAAATAAGTTCCCACAAAATAGATGAGTGACTCATCAAATGCAAAACGGCCCGATATTCCAAAAAATATACAACAGAATAAGCACTTAGTAGAACCTAAATATAACTGAATTGGTTAAAACGAGAGCCGAATTATTGGGGTACTCCCTGACTGTAATTTGCTATATCTATACCAGATCAGAGGACATATCTATCTTTCCAAAGGGTTTCCTTGCTTCAGTAGTCTTACCTTTATACTTGAAAATCCTGAGACTCGTAAACGCATTGGTTCAACAGCACAATCTTGATATGTAACTCTAGAACTGGGACAATAAACATTACATGTATTATCATTAGGTTAAATTATCGTTAAATGCACTTGTTTCTAGTTCAAATCGCTTCTGGCAGACTGTGCTACGAAATATGACACTTTACAACACGATACAAATTAAATCTGCCCGCGCAAAAATGCTAATTTCAACCAAATTGAACTCTTCCGGCTAGTCAACTGCTAATGAGATAGAATTACACCAGAAATAGCTTGTAAATGTTTTTCTGCAATCTTTGGTTCTGTATATACGACATATCCCCTTATTAACTCTACTCAGCCATATTTGAGCAATTAGAAGTTTTTTTTGTGACCATGCTTGTGACTACCTCTTGGTGACAACACGTTTTTGTAAATACTAAGGGAAATTAGAAGCAGAGCTCAAATGCCAGTGATGCTATATTTAGAATATTCTATGACTTTGTCAATTCTTTTCAAATAAGCAAAAATCTAACTTTTTCCATTAAACTAAAAGTTTAATATGGACCAACTAGTCACAAATTGTCGAGTTTCATGAGATTAGCAAGGTTTATTAACATTTCTAACGAGGTTTTCTCCCAGAATTAGACCGGTTCACATTTGAAAATAAGGACCTCAAAATGGCTTAGCTACGATAACTTAAAAATGACACCGGGGGGAACTCCGGGGTAAAAGTATCGGGTATGCTCGTCGTATCTCTTAGGGGTAAAAATCAGCGATTTGGTATCTGTTAGGGTGTTAAAATTGAAGTTTAGAATTTCAGAATTCCCTGGTATTTTTTAGGATATCGAAAACGGGAGAGTTCATCGCTTTTCGCAGTGGGGTTTATGTTTATAGTTACGCAGAGCTTAGGCGCTTTATTGTCAGTGATACTTAACATTTCAACAGTCTTTTAATCCAATTTTATTTATTTATCAGTGGTATTTCTTAGGGGCTAAAAATCGCCCAGCCACGCCCTTTTTAAAAGACTTCCGGTATCTTTTAGGGGTATTTTTTGAAAATTTCCGACGAGCATAACCGATACTTTTACCCCGGAGTGCCCCCCCCCCCCCGGGAAAATGACGAGAAGATAAAATTAAAGCGCCTTTGGCTACCGTAGGAGGAAATCAATAGAGGCCCACGGAGAAGCCGTTAGTATCTGTTTCGATAGCCATTTCCTGCAAAATGTTCTAAGAACTAGCTGTTTCGAAACCAATATTTGCCCATTTTACCTCTTTTTCTTTGCATTAAAAAGCATTTTGCCGTCGCAAGAATAACAGGACTAACTTTATTGAGCGCTCAACTGATTGCAAGTTCTTCCCTAGACCGGAAGTCATAAAACTGACAGATTGTTTTTGAAGTCAATGCGTATTTTAAGGACTTTTTTTTATTTATTTTTTTTTATTGCTTTTTAGCGGGTTAGAACTCATAAAAATGATAACCTTAATGAGTCTTCACGTTTTGGAGTTTCAAGATTTTCAAACCATTTTTCTAGTTATCTCGATTTATTTGTGTTGCATTATTTATTATAGTAAGGAAGTATCTTTACCTTTGGATGGATGACTGCCAATTTCAAGACACGATATCTGTTTGCATGTTTCTTAATTATTTTTGTTTTGTTTCGTTTTTGAATTCTTCCTCTTTAATGGTCATTTTCAGACTGGTTTTAATATTAATTTCATATTAATATTCCCATTTCAGACCACGTGTCATTCCCTTGTTCATTGTTTCTTTGTTTCTTGGTAGCGCTTAAGAAGATACATTAATATAAATGAGCTTCAAACAAAGAATCGTATTCTCAAGAGATTGGCACATGGTCTGAGATGGGAAAACATTTAACTCAAGTGGATTTGGTAATACACTACCGGCTGAAGGACAAATAGATTGGCTGAGAGAACAAAACCAACAGACAATCAAACAAAAGGAACCAACTTGCCTTTTGTTTTTGGTTTCTATTGTTTGGTTCGTTCTATTGTTTTGACGTCTTTTGTATTCTTCTTTCGGCCAATCTACGTTGTCCTTCAGACTGTAGTCAGCGACCCATAGGACGCGGTTTTCATGATGACGTCATTCTTTTACTACTACCAGAATGCTCTGTCAAAATTTGCCTGACAATAGAAGCCACTCAAAGCATTCTGGTCTCGGTAGCAAATTACCCCATTGTAGGGCAGCGTATGATGTGAAAGAGCTTTAGCAACTGATTTACAGCCACTGTATGAAAAAATAAAAGGGAGAAGCTTTAGTTATATTGACCGATTAGCAAAAAGACGTTATGAGATATGAGGCTGTAATTTTGGTTCTATATCTCTTTATTCCTTAGTGGGAAAACCTATTGACATGACTTCGATATCCTCGTCACTCACATGGCTCAGACTCTAACTGCGCATGCTCACATTTAATGCGCATAAATATGCATATCATTACAGACGTTAAAAATAACCTACCTTGTTGATAAAAGCGAAACCTTATTCGATCTTTAGCAGTCAAATCAAATTGTACTCAGGATTAACATAACAGAAAAAGACATGTAGTAAAGGGAATGATGAACGCGTGCTCTTATCTGTCGTTACTAGGGGGGAAATATGATAGAAGAGCATTAAAAAAAGGATATTATTACTAGATATCAATTAAATACCAAGATTTCTCCTGTTTCTAAAACTTCGTACACAGTGAAGATATCATTATCCTTCACATGTGAAGATATCACCGTTGCCATGACTACCCTTGTATCAACCAATCACAAATGGCCTTAAAATTCTTCCATGATCCTGGATATTTCATTGATATTTATAAAATAAACAGAACATTACATGGCCGCTTGGAGATACGAATTTTATCTTCTCGTGTTGTTCGCTGCGCTCACTCGTGAGAGATATCATCAACACTCGAAGATAAAATTCGTATCTCCGCGCGCCCATGTAATACCCTCTATTGAATGAAAGAAAGCCATGATGATTAAACCTAATAATACAAAATTTCTATAAGTATTGATTAGATTATAAAAGGTATTTAAATTAAATAAGAGAATGTAATGAATAAGAATGAGATTAAATACGAGAATTCAAAAGACAAGATTCTGTTTGAGTGACAAAGAAACCAAAAAAGACGAAAGATAGATCAACCATGGCAGCAAGATCGCTAATAAGGAATGTAATCAAAACTAAAATATATTTACAAAAGAAGTCGACAAGACAGCCCATATCATTGTTATTAAGACTTGATAAAACATATGTTTATATAGCAGTATTTATTATAAGGTCAACTGAAACAAACAATAATTATGAATTATGAATTTATATCTAGTCTTGTCGAGTTTCTTATTTTACTACGACTGAAAAGATATTGATTTCAGTATTTGGTAATAACAAACTCAGAAAACTAGCGTTTTTTCATCTTTTATACTATAAATAACAACTACATCATACAATAAAAACGTTAAACAACAAAATGGTGAGGTTTTGGGAAAACGTCTTTGGTCTTTCTGGTAAGCGTGCACCGACCATAACGCAGGCTCCCAATCTCCTACTCAAAGAATCGGGATTTTCGTTAGCAATGGGACGGGAGAGACTCCGGGCGAATCAAATCTTTCATTCATTCTGATTGGCTGTTTTAGAACAATTATATGGAAAACAACCGGATATCGAAGGAAGATCGATGAAATAGTTTATTGCTGAATAGCACTTTCCATAGATGACGTCACGATGTTCGCTCGCTGTGCACTGTGGGATTAAAATGCTGACAAACATACGAGTCGTTTTGAGATTTGTTAAGTTCAAATGATGTCAACGCTTGAATTTCTCTTGTCGTAATCTTTGCCAGTTCGCACCTCAATGGAGTGATGCAATCGTCAATCTTCCCAGGCTTCGGAAAGGGAATAAACGTACCTTCAGCCATTTTCTCTGAATGTTATCTGACATACATTCTCCCCAACAACAGTCTTTGCTTGTTTTGTTTTATTACCCCATATCCTCATAAAAGAGGTACTCTAAATCAGATTATATCTGTTTCTCCGCATACCTAGGCTTTTGTTTACGAAATTTGTCCACATTTCAATCCCATTAGGCTGTGCGATAGATCTATTTTTTAGTAACTCGTGGAAAATGTTATAAATATGAAATTAAATACAGAGTGAAAACGATCAGTATCGCAAAAAAATGAACACTTTCGAGGTTTGGGTATTCCTAAATCGTTTTTGTATTTTGTATTTGTATTTTTTATTTTTAATTAACATTTATAATCTAAAACAAATACAAATACAAATCTATTGTTATATATTTCTTCTTCCATGCAATCGTCACGCAACCCTCCCTAAAGACGGCTCCAGGGAAGCCTTTGATTTATCCGGAAATTTAATTCTTCATAGTTGAAAGGCTAAGGGGAATTTTTCCGGTTAGCATTAACTTTGAAAATATGTTTTATCATTACAACCATCCATAGTGGACAACATCCAACATGGCTGCCACTTTTATTTCCTTAGGAATGATTCCAAACCACCTCTAGTGAACACTAGCCAACATGGCTGCCACTTTTATTCCCTAAGGAATTATTTTTGCTCAATTTATCGTTATCAAGACTAGTTCGGTACACCTCATGGCTTATAGTATCTTACAAAAAGCTTCCTGAGCACGAAATGATCGATTCACAGATAAGATGACGCACTCATGAATAAGATATCAAGGATATCATCTGGAAGCGACACACACACACTCGCACTTAAAACAGACAAGAACCTCTTTCCTTTAGTCTCCTATCAAAACCCTATTCTTTCGTTCATTGCATCTAGAGTTATTAGAGAGAAAATTATTTTCATTCAACAAGTAAAGTGTCTACAGATAACATTAATGTGAATCGTGCTACATTCATTTATCTCTGAGATTTTTAATTATGACTGCTTTGGCCTATTTTATATCTAACAGATATGTTTAATTGAAAGAACATTAGATTTGATTCTTAACTAAAGTCAATTCACAATCAAGTTCTTAGTAAAAGCTTTGAGACACAAATCCACTTTTACAGGAAATCCAGAGTTTTTGTGGCAAAAAAAGGTCTTTTTGATCTTCTTAGATAAAAATTTTCGCATTGTTTTAGTTAAGTGGTTTTGACTTGACGGTGAAGACACTAGCACTTCACAGCGTGAAGAAATCGCAAAATCGTTGTTTGAATCTTTAAAAGAAAAATAGTTCCCAGTGCATAAATATTAATTCCTTACTTCCTCTAGAATAAAACCATTTCTAAACTCTACTCCGCTAAAATGAATAAACACAGGCCATGTTTCTAATGCGGATGAAAATTTAAGAATCTGAGTTAATTTTACCAATTCGAAAAGGAGTTGTTTTCGGTTTTGTACTTTTCGCCTATTAAAACGATTTTTTAAATAATTTCTGTGTGGCATCCTTAATATAAATACACAATCATCAAAAAAAATCTTTTAAAAAATCTTAAAATGACGAAATTCATATCAAATAATTATTACTTACCTAAATTGTTGTTGAAATAGCATTTAAAGTCACAGGGCTCGTTCAGATTATAGTATTTTTCGCTTAAAAAAGAGTTTTTTCCACTCGCCAGTCACACAATTAAGCTTCTTGCAAGTTCGGTCTGTTTTCACACAAATGTTCCTGTTGCTAATGACTTTGCCGAACTAAGGAAGAATTCTAGATTGAAGTATTAAGAAAAATAAATAAAATGCGTCCCAGTTAATGCCCAACGGGGTAAACAGACAACACAATATGTGACATTACGTGTGATAAGTTGGTTTCTGATTCTATAAAATAACGACTGTCAATAAATTGGTAGCAAAACGTCTGTGAATTCTTTCTTGAGGGGAAAAAGAGAAATTATTTTTTACCTTGGATAAAGTTGGGTTCCGGAAAGAGAAAACAATGTGTAGAAGTCGTTATCGTCCTTGATTGATTTAAGAGTCCTTAGTTGTGGCACTTTTAAATTTTAAATTTAATGTTAGAATTAACATTGTTTTTATAAATCTTTCTCATGCTCAAACAATCAAATGACAACTTGTTGTTGTTATTTTATAATTACCTGGACAGATTATTTCGAAAGCATCGAACACTTAAAACTTATCCATGAGATTTTTGACTATTCACATACCACATTAACACTAATATGCTGGGTTGAATTCGATTAAGACTAATAGCACGATGATTGGATCTCATGCAACAAAAATCTGTCAACAATCTCTAAATATAACGATCGATAGATTATGATAAATGTCGCATATCAAATGGTCATAAAAGCGAAGTACTTTCTTTATATTTTTATTCTTTTGGACTAAGTTTTTTCCCCCCTCTCTTTTCTCGTAGAAGATAGAGTGTGAACGCGACCATCTTTGAGTTGCCAAACAGATTGGCGCCTAACTATCTTAATGTTATACATAAATCAGTATAATATTCCCTTTCTTAAGCAAATAATGATATATAGCAGAATCAACTTCGTCTATTATGTTTTAACTTTTCTTTTTCTCCGAGCAATTCTAATTCATTCAAACAAATTTTTATAACTTAGTCAGATTTTGCCAAGTGCATTCCGGCGGGCCTGAAAGACTTTTTATTAGTGAAATGGGCTTTTACTTCATTTGAAAACCAGTTCTCAGGCAGTTCGCTATCTTATTCAAATAAAAGGGATTCGTCTTCAATATACTCGCAGACTAAAGATAAATAAAGTCACTATAATATTTGTTTGAGTTTTGATGAGAAAATGAGTCATTTTAAATAAAAGAGCCGACAGTTTGTAAAACCGGCCTTCCCGTTAAAAACAGTAAACAGCATAGAGGTAATTATATGAATATGTGGACCGCGTGGCACTATGGTTATTCCGGGTCTTTCGCCCGGAATAACCTCCTTTCTAAGCACTATAACTTTCCATTATTTCTAGCATAGAGGTAGATTGTTTGACTAATGGCTGGATATCTAAGTGCTTAGTAACACGGTCAGTAGGCTTTAGCTTTCTCAGCTGTCCTTTTTGTTTCATCGGCCAATTAATTTAGTAATGAAGGCACGATTCATTTTTATTCTGAACGTCCGTCTCACTGCACTAAAAGAATCATGCGAGAATAAAAAAAGAAGCCAAGCCAATTATAGAAATGACACCATGGAGTAATTAGCAAATAGAATAGCTTCATCTGTGCCTCTGTTTAGAAGTTTAGGGAGAAATGCCAGCCAAATACAGAGCAGGTGTTTCTTCTCAGCTCTTGAGTGACTTCGACACCTTCCTGCGTCCTTCGATGACCGAACGAAGCATGAACGAACCTGTTGCGTTTTGTTTTTCAAAACAGAAAGAAAAAATGAAGCGTTTTATAAATTCCCCTAATTCCTTCTTGCGGATATCGGTATCGATCTGATAAAGAAACCTGTTAGCGCTCACTACTCTGATGTTTATTCAATCAAAGCGAGCGTAACAAAAAGATGACATAATGTTGTATATGGATGAGATGGCGGTACCCATTCTATAAAGAAAGAGAAAATGAGGCGGTCTTTTAGAAGAAACATTAAATTAGTGGCTACACCAAAAAACTCCGCTCCTTTTAATATATTAGCGGTAGTAACAACTACATAGAAAGTACGAAATCAAAACAGACTATCAACAAATCATTTTTGTGATGAAAACATTTCGCATGGAAATCTGAACCTCAATCAGGGCTAGCCGTAAAATAGCTGTTCTCAATGAAAAAAATCTTCCAGCATGGCTGCCACTTTTATTCCCTTAGGAATGATTCCAAACCACCTCTAGTGAACATCATCCAACATGGCTGCCACTT
>WUAP02144900.1:0-26934 GCA_015163945.2 Stichodactyla helianthus | reverse complement strand
GTATTTCTGTTAGCTAACATAGCCGACTTGTGATTCCTAAACCTTACCTTAAATTCATTTTTAGTTGAACCTACGTATTGAACCCTGCACTTTTTACACGAAACTAGATATATTACATTTTTTGACTTGCAACTAAGATGTTGTTTGATATATATATATTTCTATAGTCCATCTATTACATTCAATATTCCTTCTTCATATTTTTTGCTACTTATTTTCTAGTTGTAGTTATTTCTATTTAAAGTCCCCTACTTCTAATTGTATTATATTAGTTATAGATTTATTTAGCTGCTTCACAGGTGAAGAGCCATTTTTTGGTAATGGATATACTGTGAATAAATCATTATTATTATCATCATCATCATCATTATTATGTTTAGATAATCAATGAAACTTAGATCTCTTCTTCCTCTACCAAAGTAAATGGGGTTGTGGTTCAAGGGATTTGTCTTTGTCACTACAAGGTTATCATGGCAGATATCGTTGAGGATGCATGGCATTTCTAGTGGCCATTAGTCTTAAAACAACCATGTTTGCATGATGGTCAAAGTAAAATAATAAATAGCAGTTATTACGGATGCATGCAGATGAGATGCAATTGAACCATTAAGCATGGTGTTTACCTGATAGCCTCACTTGAATGATTCTTAAAACAAAAGATTATCTCATTGTGGGCTCAGCTGTAATAACAGCTATTGAATGACATCAGAGTCAGATTTATCTAAATAAAGCAAAAACATCATGACCCCCCTGAAGACAGATATTCCACCTTTCTATGCCTAATGTTTTGTGATTTCTCCCCCTCAATGTTTTGAATTTTTTAATGATCCCCTTTTACTTGCCCGCCCCCCCCCCCCCCTGCATAAACAATGAATGGTGCCTTGGATATATATCTGTTTCAAAAAGGGTTGTCAGAGAGAGAAATTGAGGGCATGATCCGTAAATCCAATTTTAAATTAAGTTTTATTTTTAAATTAACTTTTATCTCTTAGAAGCTGAATTATGAGATAAATTGCCAGTGCAGATCATCACTCCAAAGGAAGCAGTTTACTGATTTCAAACTACTAAAAGATAAAATTTAATTTGAAAAGAAAAGTTAATTAAAAAATGAATTTACAAATTGTGCCCTCAATTTCTCTTGCACTCAGATTTCAGATTTCTGATCTCCAGCTGACAACCTTTTTTGAAATAGGTGTATATGGTATACACCAAATTTGAAAAAACGTTGTCGGGTTCAAAAGGTTAAATCATAGAAGCTAAGACCGAAAGGGGTTATGGGTAAGTATTTTGTAAGGCCGATATTATATGCATAGCATATTGTTTATCATTGCAAATCTCAAACATTGCTTTGAATTCTCGAAGAAAGCAATATTCGAGAATTATAACAATGCTCAACACATAATATGGGCCTCATTAACTATTTACCCAGAATCCTCCCCGGTCTTATCTTCGATGATTTAATCTTTTTAGCCTGACAACGTTTTTTCAATTTGGTGTATACGCCTTATATATATATAATGAAGGCTGAATGGCCGAAACGTCCAATTAAACAGTACCTAAGTTACAAGTTGATCGTCTTGGCTTTCTCTTTATTTTACTTATATATATATATATATATATATAATATATATAACCTTATAACCTTGTATATAACCTTTTGAACCCGACAATGTTTTTTCAATTTGGTGTATACATACCTCATCTGTTAAGAGGGGTTGGAATTAGCCTGTGTAGCTGGCCAACGGAAATTAACCTATAGGGCCAGCTATACATGGTAGGGGTATAGGGTGGACTAGGAGTGCCCCCCCTGTTTCCACCACACCCATCTTTTAAAAGTAACGGGGGGTGGAGTGGTTTAACCAACTTTTATTTTGTAACAAATATTTATGTTAGTGATTTATACCTGTCAATTTAGTAATTATTATTGTTGTTACTGCAGACAGGAAGTAGAGAACCAGTCCTTTCTCTGGACTTCATGAGAAACAAAGAAAACGTAAGAAATTTGGATTCAGAAACTTCACCAGAAACTAAAGACATTTTTAATCGCTTGGAAGAGTACATAAGACAAGAACGGGATTTTAGAAATGCTGACCTGAACAGAGAAAGGCAGCTCTTTGATCTTGCACTCCCCAGGCATAACAATGGCAGATCACGTGACCATGATGGTGACTACAAATCACGCGTTCACCGGGGCGTGTACAGGTCACGTGAATATGAAGACGAAGAGAGGGCACGCGAGCGTGATTACAGGTCACGTGATGATAATGAGGGATATCTTCGTAATGATGAAGATGATGTTTTCTACCGGGATAGCTCGAGCTACTGGCGAAATGAGAGAAGATTTAGAATCGATGAGCGACGAGATTACGGCGACAACTCTATGGATCCTGGACGACACGACGAATACCATAAAGAATTCACTCGCAACGGTCCGTATTACCAAAGAGATGGCAGAATCGATGAAGACGCGAGGAGAGGAGACATGTATGGCCAGCGTGATCGCTTTCGACGATGTGCCGAGAGAGAATCACGAAGAAGACGGCCTGACGAATACGATTCGCGTGGAAGTGCTCATTTTTCAGAAAGAGGCCGCCGCGAAAGAGTTACAGAGTTCAGCCATGTCGACAGAGACAGACATTCCTATTCGAGTCGATTGGTACCGGACGACAGAACTTCAAGATCTGGGTTAAGAAATGATGACATTAAACCACTGAGAGGCCAAGAAAGGGGTTATCCCGGGTGTAGAAGAGAACAGCTTTCACCAAGAGAAGAATATCCCCCCGGTCAACGACAGCGAGGCGGAAAACGCCCAAGAAGTCCAAGGATTCCCAGTAAAGGTGAGCTGGGGACAAATACTTGACAATATGATTTCATAACCATAAGCTACCACAGAGCAGTTGTCTTGTGATTTTGAATAAGTCACGGTAAACGATTTTGCTGACCGTAAGGGGCCGGGCATTAATTAGAGGGTGCTGGTGCATTTTTTATTTTACTTGCCTGAATTTTGGTGACCTTTCCCCCTAAATTTCCTATTGTCTCTCTGAGTCCCCTCTTTTGTGGAGCCTGAAAAATGCTGACCCGCCCACTTCATAATTTGCACTAGCCCCCCCACCCTCCCAATTAATGACCGGTCCCTAACCGCGATAGTTCTGTGTCAAAGCATTTCGATTAGATGAGCGGTGATCTCGTGCGCTGTGATTGGATCAATGGATGTCATCAATTCCGTACCGTGACTTTTCAGAAACCGAACAAAGAAACGAGTTTGGTTTCACACATTCGTTAGGTGCGGTGATACGGGCAACAAAATCGTGCAACTTGTCATGCAACAATGTCTCTACTTCGTGCAACAAAGAAAATTTGTTGCGCGCGGAGTGGTAATACGAGAAATATGCTCTGCAATTTGAAACGCAACAATGTTGCATGACAAATTGCACTGTTTTGTTGCCCGTATTACCCCACTTTTAGAGCCATGAATTACAGAGATTTTCATACTGTGTGATGAAATATGGAACGCTGTAATTTACTCTAACCCGCCGCCCCCCCAATAATTTGACAACGGGGTTTCATCCCTCCAAATGTTTTGGACGTTTAACATTGAGAATGAGGGGAAAAGAGAATAGCCACTTTAAACGTAGGTATTGAAAGACAATTTTACCCCAAGTTTGGGCTTTAAAACAAAGGGGCTTTTGCAGAGTGTGTCAGACACAAAATTAGGCACTATTCTTTTCCTTTGATTTCCTTGTATACCGAGGATGACAAATAAGAACTACTTACTGTTTCATTGATAATCATTGGCTTCCTTCTTTGTCATAGCTCATTCAAGAAGCAAATCCCCGGTTAATAGAAGTTCGCCTTTGAAACCACTACTGTCCCCTATCATCCCTAAGAGAAAAATACCAATGTACGAGCTTAATGCACCAAAAAGACGCAAATGCGACGAAGGAAGGCAAAACAATGCATCTGCCAAAAATCGAGAAACTCCCAAGGCCGACCTTATCACACGAGACCAGCTTTTGTCACGGGATGTCTTCAGCTCTAAATCTTCTAACCGTGAGCCTGAGTACCGTGACGGTAAATTGTCACGCAGTCCATGTGGAGAGCGTGATCTCAGGCATGAACTTAGTGACTCGCGCGCAGCGGCAGCAGAAGCGAAGAAATATTCATCCGGGGATTCATCTGATCACCAAGAGCGCCCAAATGCATCGATTTTGACAAAAAAGATTAGTAATAAACCATCGGCTATTCGAAGCGTTGTTCAAAACATTTCAGCTAAGAAATCCCAAAAGGTGGTTGAAAGTCGTAGTAAGAATACTGAAGAAGTAGAAAGTCATTCGACGCACTTAAGAAGAAGCGCGACTCCAGATCTTGGTGGCAACGAATCTCGCATAAAGAAGGTAAGTATTTCATCAAAGGAAAGAGTTCCAGTAACGACTGGTCATACTATAAGGACTTCAGAAGTTCTCAAGAGGAAGGTCAGTGTTTATAGCGGACGTGCACCATCGCCCATTCTGGGTGCTGGCGAGAAACCGAAAGTTGAACTACCAGCGGATGATTTGCGACTTTTGATCATGTTACGTCGACAAAGGCAAAACGAAGGAGCAGTATCTCTCGATGAAAGCGGAGTAAAGAATGTAGACACGTTAATGTCAACTTCTCAGACTGAACACCACTGCCTAGTCACTAGTGAGAGACAAGGTATGTGGAACTGATTTTTCTTTTTCCCCTCAAATATTTTAATTGCGTAGATTGCGCAATTTTTCTTTCAGAAGAAGAAAGGATAAAAGTTTGAATTTCAAACACTTTTTGGGCAGAATTGATTGTGTAGTTCAAGATGGCGAAGTGAATTTCAGCACCACAATTCCAAATTTATTTGAAACCCATAAAAGCCCTCCACCTCTGATTGACAGCATATTATAAAATATTTGAGATATAACGCGCGCTCTGATTGGCTGACTACCATATTTATATCAGAGGACAGAGAGATGCTTGCGCTAAAACAGCGAAAAATATGTTATAAAAGCAATAAATAATACGAGATTCCATCGAGCCAAGCCGATTTGGGCTTTGATTCATCTTGTGTGCCTTAGATTGAGAGTAAAAAAGTAATTTTTTGAAGACTTCTATTCACCTTAAACTCCAAATTCCAGGCAACAACGAAAGGATGGTGGAATTATCCTATTCAGAACCGGAAGACAGTGCACCACCAACTCTTAGCAGAGTTTCTCGTAAAGTAATCATGAGGCGTCAAGTTATTTTAGATTATGGCCATGGGAAGGATCAGCCAGAGACGCTGCTCCCGTCTTCTGAGAAAGGACAAGTTAAAGAAACCATGGAGAGGAAAACAGAAAATGGAAGCTCTGCCAGAAGTTCCAACGTAAGTTCGTATTTTGACTTGCTTGCTATCTGATAGGAAGGTGACTGGCTACTATTGGATTTTATATTTAACTTTTTTAAAAATAGCATCGTTTTTTACGGAAATTTAATGCTGATTTCAAATATGAACAGAAAAACTAGTTTTTGAGATAATCAAGCTTAAATGGATGAGTGTTTATAAGTTTTGGAAGCGAAAATCTCGTTAGCCGAAGTGAGTAGGAAAAAAAATTAAAGCTCAAAAGATAATAGATGTACGAAGACAATATTTGGACGGATGATAACTGGTATATCATTCTACAACATGACATAAATAATTTTAAGATAAGGAGACGAAAATACCTGGATTTGGCATATTTTGTTCAACCAGTGCTAGGAAAACATCCTATCAAGCCGAGCAGAAATTCGTACAAAACTTCACTTTTTCATAATAAGAGGTTATTAACCGAGCGCGAGGTCTGTACGGGAAAATATCAGACCGAGGTCTTGACAGTACGGACCGAACCGTTAGGCGAGGTCTGTACATAAAAGACCGAGTTCCCGATATTTTCCCGTACCGAGCACGCGAGGTTAATAAATCGGTTATTATATGGCTATTTTTTAGCTGCGTCGACTAAAGACAGGCGAACTTAACTTACCGGTATCAGACCGGAAATCAGCCAATCAGAGCGCGCGTACTATCGTAGCCATATAATAAGTTCTAATATTTAACTTTTTGAAAAGTTTTGATATTGATGATGATGGTGATGATGATGGTGGTGGTGGTTGGTCAGATCATACATGACGATAATTAGGTGGCTGAGCCCACAAGCATGCGCGCGCATAATTTTCACCGAATTACCATGGTAACCTTCGGAATTTTACTGAAAAAGATTGAAGAACCATACGTGTTTGGAACTTCAAGAAGGTAAAAACCTCAAATTTTGCACGGGACCCTATACTTTTTATGTGCTTATTTGAAAAAGCTCCTAAAAATCTGTCATATCAAAACTTTTCAAAAAGTTAAATGTTAGAACTTCCATCATCATCATCAACTTGAATCATCATCATCATCAACTTGAATCATCATCATCATCATCATCATCATCAACTTGTATTAGGACCACCACCATCATCATCTTCAACTTGTATCACCACCACCACCACCACTATCATCATCATCATCAGCAGCAGCAGCAGCAAAACGTTTCTAATTCGTCAATTGTTTCTTTAACAACTCTGAAATACTGCAATATACTTAATAGGCGATGAACTCTTTAAGGATGTGCCACAAATCTTTGCATCTGAACTGCTCTCAGCATTCTTTTTTATTTCTAACTTTTGTGGCAAACATTTTTTCTTAGTATTCGTTTCACCTGCATCGGAGAAACTGTATGGCATAAGCTAGTTAACGGGTGAAATAAGAAGGGTGCTAGAGCTTTAATTTTTTCACCTTCCGATTCATTAATTCATTCATACGCGCATTACTTTTGCAGGTTGTTGTGAAAGCTGCTTGTGAAAGATTGGGAAATCTTCCAGCATTCGAAAATCGCTCTCTGAATGTAAAAGATCAAGAGTCCTCAGCGTTTGAAATTGACAATACTTTAGGCGAAGCGTTCGACAGTCGCCCAGTTAATGAACCACAAAGGTCAGAAAACGTTATCGACAGTCTAAATTCTTATGAGGTTGGCTATGCTTCCGATGAAAATACTGCAAACTCTTCAGGTATTGTAGAAGGATGTGAATATCCCCAGCCAATAGAAGAAAAGCTTTCAGAACATCAAACATTTTCTAATGACGTACTACATGAATACCAGGATGAGATAAGAGAAAATGAAGTCGGTTGTCAGGAGTTTGAGCAACTTGCGGAGAAAAATAAGAATGTAAGTGTGAATGAGACCTCATCAGAACCCTATGAAAAAGAACAGCAACTTTCGTATTACGAGCAAGAATCTTTCCAAGAATTGGAGGACCTTTCAAGAGAAAGGTCTTTAGAAGAACAGCAAGAAACTTCCCATTACGAACAGGAAAATTACCAGGAATTTGAGGATCTTCCACAAGAGAGTAATGACGTAATGGAGAGCTGTCCAGAACATGATGAAGAACAACAATTCTCTCACTATGAGGAAGGATCTTCTCAGGCATTTGAGCACCCTTCTGAGATGAGGAATGATATAACAGAGAGCTATTCAGAACCTTATGACGAAAATCAAAAAATTTATGATTACGAGCAAGAAACGTCCCAGCAATATGAGGATATTTCACAGGAGAGTAATGACCTAAGGGAGCCCGAGGCCTGTTCAGAACGTTATGAGGAGGAAAAAGTTACCCACTACTATGACGAGGGTTCTTTCCAGGAAATTGGACATTTTCCAAAGGAGATTAATGTCGTGTCACACATCTTTTCAGCAGAACTTTGTGAAGAACAACAATATTCCCATTATGGGCAAGGATCTTACCAAGAAATGGAACATCTTCAAAAATATAGTCATGATGTAACAGAAATTGCTTCAGAACTTTATGAAGAAGAAAACTTGCCCCATTACGAGCAAGGATATTCCCAGGAAATGGAGGATCTTCCACGAGAAAGTAATGATGTAACAAAGATTGCTTCAGAACTTTATGAAGAAGAAAACTTGCCCCATTATGAGCAAGGATATTCCCAGGAAATGGACGATCTTCCACGAGAGAGTAATGGTTTAACAGAGATGGCTTCGGAACCTTATGAAGGAGAAAACTATTCCCACCATGAGGAAGAATTTTCGCAGGAGATCGAACATTTTCCAAAGGACAGTAATAGCGTAAGGGAGTACTGTACAGAACCTTACGACGAAAAGCAGCAAATCTCTCACTACGATCAAGAATCTTTCCAGCAACTTGGACGTCTACCAGGAGCAAATAATGACGACGAAAGAGCAAGTCTTTCAAAACCATCACAGCAAATAACTGAATCTTCTGACTTTGAAGAAGAATACGATTCCTCCCTCGACGAAGAAAATTCCGAATCGGAATCGGAATCTTCACGAGGGCTGGAGAATCTATCAGATGATGATTCTGAGGGTAAATCTACCGAACATCATGTACAAGAAAACGAATCAACCAGCTGCGGAAAAATAATACATCTTCCGGCAACTGATGGCGATAGGTATTGCAATTCAAGCAACCTAGATGTAGTACACTACACAGAGAAACAAGATACTGGTGATGGTGCACCTCATCATGTAGGACAGCAAGATGGCTATAACGGCGATGCGACATTCAAATTTTCAGAGCATGATACGAGTTTTAGTTCGAAATATTATCCATCTACAAAAGCTCAACAATCTGTGAACCAGTATACAAAAGATATTGAAGGTAACGAATACTACGATGACTTTGATGAGGACGAACCTGAGATGTCTAATGGTTACGACGTTATTTTGGCTCTCGATAAATACAGAAATGATGATAACGACGTACAAAGTTCTCAAAAATCTGAACCTGATCGACGTGGGAGTTTGAGATTTGATAAAAGTACCATTGAAGGGGAATTTCGCGAAAAAGAAAATATTGCCCCCGAATTCCATGGTGTTTCATACACAAATGACGTTAAATGCGACAGTAACGACGATAATCATGAAGCCATAGATACCCCGCATATGATTCCAAATGATGATGAATACCAGATGCCTCAAAATAATCAACGGGAAAGCAAAGTTAGTTTTGAGTATGATCCAGCAATAGGCAGCGGAGAAGACCTTCATCGAAATGCCAAACAACCTACCGAAGCTCTTGTTTTAATCAATGAAGACCTCCACTGCTCGGACGAATGTGAATTACGTGAAGATTATGACATGGTAAGTACACCGAATAATCGTTATGAAAATATATTCCAAAATCGAGAACAATCCGAACTTAAGAAGAGTTCTGGTTCTGAGTATGACTCAGCTTTGCCTACGAGGGCTTATGAGAACGTGATTACACAATCTAAGTATGGCGACGAAGACCTTCAAGGCTCAAATCGCTCTGATTTTTTGAACAAAAGTAGTGGTTCTGAATATGATCCAGCTTTGCCGACAAAAGATTATGGGTTGGTAGTTGCGCAGAATAACTGTGATCATGACGATGGCATTCGTAAATCAAATGGCAGTGATCTTTTGAACAAAAGTAGTGGCTCGGAATATGACCCAGCGTTGCCTACGAAAGATTATGGGATGACAGCTGCGCGGAATAAGTGTGATGACGATGACATTCAAGAATCAAATCACGTCGAACTTAACAAAAGTAGTGGTTCTGAATACGATTCAGCTTTACCAACAAAAGACCGTCACATCAAATTTGCGCAGATTCAAGGTGATGACGACGAAATTCAAAATTTAAATCGTTCCGACCTTTTGAACAAAAGTAGTGGTTCGGAATATGACCCAGCTTTGCTTACCAAAGATTATGGGATCGTGATTCCGCAGAATAAATATGATGACGATGACATTCAAAATTCGACTCTCTCCGATGTTCTGAACAAAAGTAGTGGTTCGGAATACGACCCAACTTTTCCTACAAAAGATTATGCACAATCATCGCACAAGTCTACAAATATTCACGAATGCAATACAAGTTCAACAGAAAGTCGGGCACATGACGAGAGTTTGGCTAGCTACGTTATTAATGAAGTTGAAGATATTAGTGATAATTCTGAAATTCAAACGATCCAAAATTCTGAATGTGATGGAAGTGGAGGTGCTGAGTTTCATCCCGTAGTGGAAACAGAAAAATCAGATGATGACAGACATGTGGTAAGCAAAGAGTACGAATGCGGGCAAACAGTGGCATGTGTTGGATCAAATTTTGTGCAACAAGATGAATTTGGTACAGAAAATGTTTCAGATGATCAGGAGGGGTACCTTGAAAACAGACGTGGAGAGAATGAAGACCAAGATGATGTGCAGAATGAAAAGGAAAATTACGTTGATCAACCAGTATTCAAGGGTGATAAATATGAACAGAGAGATCAACCTGTCGATGAAACAGCTGAACACATTCAAGTATGTTACGAAGATTTAGATTCCCGCAATAGTGATGAAGTCGTAAATGAATATTTCAGGGAAAATGTACAGACAGGGAAACAGCCAGAGATCCATGGACATTATGTTATGGGTACTACTGAAATGGCCGTAGAAAGTGAGAATGATGACAAAGGAATCGGTCGACAGGAAGAATTTGGGAATGCAATTGACGGAAATAATGAAAAGATGGATACCGGTGAGCAAAATATTCTTGGATATGACAAATGCATTAATGAAGTGTTTATGGTAACTGAACAACATTTAGAAGAATGCAAGAAGGCCAATGAATCTGGAATTTTGAATGAAAATGATGAATGCGATATACAACCCTCTGGACATCAGCCAAATTTGATAGAAGGTAATTTCTCAACTCTCGATGAGTTTGCCAGACCTATGGTGAATCATTGTGATGAAACAGTGCCGAAGGTCGATCGTCATGACACAACTATCTTAGAGCAACAAGAAGTAAGCATGACCGATGCAAATGGTGCTGATGCAGAATATGGAGGTATTTTTCCTGTCAATCAAAGCGAAATGGAAGACTCGAGTTCTCTTCCTGAGAACGCTGAGCTGTCTTCGAACAGCCATCATGATCAAGGTATCGAAAGAAATCGAGACGATTATTCGTTTGAACGAAGCGAAAATGGCGAAGGCCTTTATGAGATTGTCGAATATACTGAAACCAACAGAGCAGAAGAAACGAAATTCCATAGCGATGGAACGGGTCAATCGGAAAGCGACGAAATGCAACATGAAAATGAAGCCCTCGACACGCAGGAGTGTGTGCTGGTGATGTGTAATGAAGATGTGGCCTCTTGCAACGTTGAACAATCTTTTGACATGGCTCTTCAAGAAGAGTTCCAAATCCTTCATACAGCAACAGAAATCTTCCTGCCATTGGACATCAGTATTAATAATATCAACATTTACGAATGCGTAGATTTTCAGGCAAAGGTCGTACGTCCGAAATCTATTGATGAAGATTCTCAAGGGGATTTAACCTACAACACCATGCAATTAAATGAGAGTAATTCCAACTTTGTTGAACAGATCTCTGCTGAAAATCCAAGGGAAACCAGAACTGTGCCTCTAACATCTCATGCTGTTGTTGTTTGCGTTTCTGATAGTGATGAAGCTCAAATTCCATTGCAGACAGACCATTCATTTCCACATTTAAAAACTTTACAATCTAGAACTCAAACACTTACATATCAAGAAAATATGGACAAAAATCAACTCGCACGGCAGAATGCTTCTGAACTTGGTTCAAAGGAAAATTCTTCAGCTGAAAATCTTGAACGGACTGTACCAGAAAGTGGTTTTGCAACGCAAACGTGTGTTGGGACTTCAGAGGAGCCTTGTACGTCGTCAGAAAATATTCAGCATGACTGTGATACCACACCAGTTGATCAAAGTTTGTATGAACGTTTAGCTTCCAGAAACAGATCCTTGGGAAGAATCTCAGCACATGAAAAGCCATGTAAGGATTTTGGATCACTTATGGAAAATGCACAAAAGGAATTGTCTGACTTTGAAATAAAAATTGAATTTTCCGATGATCAAGATCTAAGCTACATGGACGAAGTGCAGTATTTCGAAGGAGAACAACCTGTTGGGAAGTGGAAAAAATTTGGAACAGCTGAAAACTCCATTATGGATATTCCTGCTAAAGAAACTTTAGTGTCAGAGGATGATGTTCCGAGCAAAGAGCGAAGCGCTAACGTAGAGGTTTTGGATCCTGGAAACGCAGGGACGTCAGAGAGTGATTCAAACTTTAGAGGAAAAAACTTTACAATGATTTTTGGAAGCACTGATGAAGTAAATAGAAGTTCTGGAACCGAAAAATCTGTCCGTACAGCAGCAGGGCATACACAAACATGTGAGGAAAGCATTGAAATCACAGCTGATATTTCAGATGACACTATCTCTGAAGAACAAAGTGAACAACCTCTAAGGCAACAAATATTTGAAAACATTTCGAGTTCAAGTGATTCGGATTTCAAGCATTTTAAGGCCAAACCACATCGTCAAAAGGAATCTGATATGATTTCGATGCTACGAAAAGAGTTTAGTAGATGCTCCCAAAGTGATGTTACTGACGACATCGAAACGGGTGGAAAACTCCAAAGCTCTTGTGATATAGTTTCTTCTTCCTCGGAAGCAAGCTATCGTGTTTTGTCTGATTCTTGTGAGTCTGGAGTGAAATCCGAGCCGTATGATCCAGAATGTGCTTCTCTTAACCAAGTGTCTCTGTCAGATATGTCTTTGGAAACTCCATCTGTCAGTTCTGCGATATGTCCTCCTGATCGAGTATCACTTTCTGACATGTCTCTGGAAACTCCCTCTGCAGGGTCTGGAATATATGATCCCGAAAACCAAAACTTGCTTTCTGACGTGTCTCTGGAAAATCCTTCAGCAAGTCCGCTTGTGCCAATGTGTTATCCTGAAATGCGTGTATCACCTCAGTTTGAGGCAAGCTCGACTCTTCCAAGTACACAGGCAGATCCCCATCTGAGGAGTCCAAAACCATACGATCCTGCCGACTGCCTTATGGATGTAGGCACGTTCTCTGAACTATCTGGCATGTCTCTGGATACCCCTTCCAGTAGCACGATAGAGTATAATGCTGTTACAGAAGCTGATACTACCCTTGTAGACATGGCGGAAAACAATTCGGAACCATACACTCCTGAAGCCTATTCTCCTGTTTTGTCACTTTCGGGAGATGAGTCAGACCCGGAGCTGTTCAGCTGTAGATACATGGACGAGGACTCGTCTGCCCCATACAACCCTGAATGGTATTGCTCAGGGGATTTTAGCACGTCGGGTGCTTCCGGCAACGAAGCAGACAATGAAGTATCCACAGGAATCTCGAGTCCTGAGCTTTCTTCGAGCAAGGAAGTAACTTTGAGTTCAAGCTCAAAACCGAAGCCTAGTGCAAAGAAAATTCATTTAAAGAGTTTTATTGGTTACTCTAGCTTGGAAAGAGAGTCCTCAAATAATGATACCCCGAATTGGCGGGTAAACCCTAAGAAGTCCGAAGCGTACAGCCCTGAAAGTTTTATTCCGTCTGCAGCAAGGAAAAGTTTCACTAGAAAAAGCGTACCTACGAGATCAAAAAGTGCTGAGACTGACCGTCGTAAACTTACGGATGGCAAAAGAAAAGATAAGGAACGCAGCGTGGAGAATGACAAGGGGAATACTATGAAGAAACCACTCCCATCTTCAAGCAAAAGGTCTGAAAGAGCTAAAGGAAAAGAATGTAACTTGAGGCAAAACGAGACAACGGGCAGCAAGAGTAAACCTATCAAGCGTTTGGTTACAGTATCTTTTTGTACCAAAGAAGCGAAGGCCAGGAAAAAGATAGACAATGACAACAGTGCTGAAACGAAAAAGAAATTCAAACCTAGGGAACACAGTTCAACGTCTGTTTCCAAGACAGCAATTCAAAAAGACAACCGTCTTGGTATTTTAGCAACAGAAAGTGTGCGAAAGAGACATGCCAGAAGTAGTACTCCACCGCTCAAGAAACAAAAGCTTTCTTCTCAATCTCAGATCGACGTGACAAGTTCGTCAGAGCCAGATTCTCTCTTGGATCATCAAAATGAAACAATGTCAGCTGCGAGAAAAAAGAGTAGGGAAGGAAATTTTAAAAGACCCGCAAATCCTGCTGCAGCGGAAAAATCATCTTCAAGAAGTGAGTCTGTTTCGAAAAACGTACGTAAACACTCTGCGGCCAAACAAGTGAAAAACGGGGCTACTTCTGGTAGCTCCTTTACTGTTTTAAATGAATTAAAAAGCATCATGAAAGACATTCATCATAATTCACCCGAACATGCTGCAGGCAAGAACACCAGTGAAGCCAGTCAAGTCATCGATGAACGTAATCTGCTCGATGAAGGGCACGAACTTCTCGAGCTAGCTCTTGAAGAAAGCTTAAAAAAATCAAAATTAGATAAGCCAATATGCTTGTCTTCCATTGATAAGAATAAAGAATCCTCTACAGAAGGAAGCTACAAGTCGAAAAGTTCTAATTTAGCCGAAAGGGTTGATAAGATTAAAAGGAAAGTATCTGAAGCAGAAACTACTTGGTCGACGTCTGTTACTGAAAAATCGAATTTGACAAAGAATTTCAAGTTATCAGGATCTCAAGATACCCATGTGCAATTAACTAGTGTGAATCTTGATGATGATAATAAAGGAATCACGGAAACTTTAAAGTGCACGGATATGGAATGTCTGGACACACTAAAAGCTAACCAGATTTCACCTGCCAGATCCAGTGAAGATAGAGATAAAAGCGAGGAATTGGATGCAAAGTGCAGCGATGGAGAAAGAGTAGGTATTATTACTCGGAGGACTGTATCGAAGAGATCTAGTGATAATTTGGAAATTGAAAAGACGTACGTAGGTCTGAAGAATAATGAAAAAGAAAAAGAAAAGGAAAACTCTGGTGACGAAAATGGGAAGATCGGAACCTCTGATAGTCTTGTAGCTTTGTCAGAAGCTCAACAAGAATCCGGTACGAGTGTCGCTAGCTTATCGATTGAGAAAAATTCAAAAACTCATCTTGAAGAAAAGCACTATTCCATTGTTACTGAACCATGCTCTACTGAAAATGAAGCAGTTACTGACGAGCCTGAAAAAATGAATTCAGTTGGGTCTGAAATAACAGAGTCAGGGAATGTGAAAGATTCAGAAACCGAGGAAGGAAATGCTTTCTTAGCCTCTGCTAAACTACGAAACAGTGAGTCAGAGGAAGTTGAGAGTTTAGAATCTGATTTCAAGGGAATGTGCCGTCCAGCTGTGACCTTAAATGTCAAAGTACTGGGATCAGCAATCAAAAATGATAAAGAAAGTGAAAAGGAAGATTGTAGAGGCAGACGAGAGACTCCTGCTGAGGACGCTTTCGAGACTGATCTGGAAATGGATAACACAACTTCTTCAAATCTTAGCGTTATCTTGTCACCTACAGCGAAGGCCGACAGCATTGAAACGTCTAACCGCGTAGAATGTGGAGAAGATATTGAAAAGTCCGGCAGGCCAGTATTAAATAAGCCATTAGAAGGCATTATTAAGGGTTTTGGTGTTATCAGCGAATTTCAACTAATCAACGGAAAGAAAAATCATTCGCCAAAGGAACAACGGCAAACAATCAAGGTCGCAGACGATGTTGAAGAGAATAGTGAAGTAGATCAGAACATGAAGGATCTAGAAGGTCCATATAAGGAAAAGAAAGGTTATGAGAATAATGAATTTGATCAGGACAAGAGTGATTGGTCGAAAGATGAACAACCAAATAAGGAATCTCCAGATGCCGAGGAAAAGGAATTTGACCAAAACAAGAAGGAATGTTTGAGAGAAAACGAACCATATCAGGAACGAAAACTTCATCTTGATGATAATGATCAGTCGCAAGTCGATCATCTTGTTCGCGAATCGAGCGTAGAAAAATTGAATCCAAAGAACGAGAAACTTGATTGCAACGTGAACGATCTTTTGACATCAGAACTGCAAAGAATAGAAAAGCCAAATATGGAAAATAAAGATTATAATAATGACAACCATGAACTCCTTGTTACAACTGCTAAATATGGAAATGCTCAAGGCAATAAGTTTAAGGACCTTCACAATTCCAACAAAAAAGAAGACACGCCAGTTCTCACTAAAGAAAAATTGAACTCCGAAGATCAATTTGCGAAACCTAATAAAGGTAATTCAGAGAGAATTTCCTGTACGACAAATACTGCTACTACCCCCATACGTTTGTCAAGTCCATTAGCCCCTAGTGTCATGGGCTTGCAAGTGGAAACTAGTGATTTTGAAACGATAGATAAGAAAAGGAACGGACAGACAACTGCCTTTGATGATGGTATTAGCCATGACATTGACACAGCTGAAAGCAATGAGTCCGGTAAAGGTAGCAATAAGGACGCTAAATCTCCCTGTAAAGAAGAGTTCGAAGTCACTTCCAGTGCGACAGCATGCATCCTTGTGGCTCAGACAGTAGCCGCAGTAGACAGCAACGAAGTTGCCTCGAGCACCACTGTAACTATATCTAAAGGTTCTCCGAGCAGGAATCTCGAAGAAAAAGACAGCACCTCTAGTAAAACTGGAGTGAATAGTATCGAACCAAGTGGACATGCTATTGAACAAAGTGCATCCACAGGAAGAGATCTTAAATCTCAGATACGTTTGGAAGAATATATTGAAGCACATCTGCAGCACGATTTAACTCTTCCAGATATTTCTGCCAGTAATGGACCGCCTGCCAAGACATCAAGTAGCGTGCCTCCATCCTTATCATTTGGCGGTTCCGTAGCAGCATCTCGTGCCTCGGGCAGCAGTTCTTTGCCTCCTTTAGAATTGCCTTTCACTGGTGTATCATCTTCCTCGGATAGCCAGGCCAAGAAGAAACAATTATCGCCGTCTTTGTCAGGGAAAGACGAAAAAGAATCTTGTTTCCAACGGAAAGACTCTGCAAGTCCTGCAGCAACAAGTTCTCGGGAAATTTCATCAGCCATTGCTGAACAAAAATGCGAAGTGGTTCGATCTTCTAAGAACGAAGAAAAGCCCGCCAAAGAAAGCCCTGAAGTTGCCATTGTGATGGGTCTTAGGGCTGAGTATGAAAGGAAGATGATTGCGATATTACAGAAAAGAGTTGACGTTGAAAAGGTAAGTTATTTATAACATGTATACACATAATGAAGCTGTAAAATAGTCAATCATTTGCAAAACGAGGATAAACAGACGAAATCCACTTGGGTGTATTTGTTTTCCCATTTCAGACCACGTGTTATTCGTTTGAGAATAAGATTCTTTGTTTGAGGCTCATCCATATTAACATATCTTCTCAAGAGCTACCGAGAAACAAAAAAACAATACCCAAGGGAATGACACGTGGTCTGAAATGGGAAAACAGATACGCCCAAGTGAATAGACCTTTCCCGAATTCGCTTGGATAATCACGAAACAATAGTTTTAAATCGAGGTTGGCCTTGATAAAACAAAAGAATCAAGTTCCGTCTCGACTTGAAACCATTGTTTCGTGATCATCCAAGCGAATTCGGGAAAGGTCTATTTGGTGCATTACGTGCAAACGACAATGACAGAGTCAAAACTAACCCCCCTGAATATTTAAGAAATTTCTTCAATTTAATGAGTGTGGTGCATTCTGGTCTAACTTGGATACGCCTATCTTGATGACCAGGCTTCATACGATCATGGTAGTTATTTGCACTGAAACTAATACAGAAATCAGTTTTTTTGGCCCTTGATAGTGATACAAATTCATGTGTACTCCAGCTCCTCCTTTTGGCAAATGAATAGATTTCCTCACATACGATTTTAGTAGCACTTTGCTTGGTGTTAGAATATGCTTTATTAACGTTTCCCGCAAAATTTCAAAACTGTAATCCACGTAGTTGTATTAAAAAAAAAAAAAAAAAAGGAAAAAAGAAAAAGAATTAGAAGAAAAAATAATTCAAATTTCCCGCTTTAAGACGTATCTTCCAATGGGGAAGCAAGTCATAACTTAGCACCTCACTCCGTTCTGCTTGTAACGGCTGCTCATGCTATTGTTCTTACGCGGATCGTTACCTAAATATCTTGTAGGCCTACAGAGAAGAGTGTGCTTCAATTGTCAGTGCAGTCAAAGCCTTAGCCAGGTAATGCAATAAAAACATCCCGTGTTCGCGCTGCCTCTACTGGGCCCCATTCCAGTCATCCCTTTCTAATCCCACCCCTCTCCCATCCCCTTGGGCCAAACCTTTCCAATTCTGGGACCATTTCCAACGAAGATTGTTGACGTAAGGATGCTGTACCATAACATGGGCGTATCCAGGAGAGGGGTGCAGGGGGTGCGCACCCATGTCCCCTGACATGAGCTACATACAATCAGTTATGGATTTGATATTATTAGTGCTAGAGTCCCGATCGTAAATGGTGCATCCCCTGAAAAAATCCGTTGGTTTCATCAAATTGATGTTGCGTGAAAGGCTGACTCGTGTAAATTGCTTCAAAAATCGACGCGCCTTTACACGAAAATCGTCCCGTGTAACATAACCACCTTAATCAGAACAGGAATTATTTATGTACGTGAAACGTTACACCGTCTGAAGTGAGTTTAACTTTATTCATTCAGAAAGAAGAAGAACATGGAGAGAGAGCTACAAGACATTCTGCAGTCAAGCCTACACGAAATCAGCCAGAAGTACATCACCGAACTACAGAGATTCGTTAGAAATGAGACCATCTAGGTTGGTATGCAGTAAACCACTGAAACACAAATTCAATTGAGCCTTAGTAAAATAAATACCAAAATTACGACTATTTTACATGGAAACTGCAGAGATTAAAAACGAAAAATATATTGTGATATTTCATTTTCTAGTACGCCTACCTTAGTGGGAATTTAGAAAAACCTCTGTGGGTTACCTTTGGTAGGCGACTCACGTACTTAAACACATCTTTGACATTGTTTTGTTAAACGTTGAAAAGCAGTCGGGTAAGTTCGTTTAAGAGAATTTGAATTACCGTTGCGTTAGGTAGTGACTTACTATTTTCGTCAAATTGATCAAAAATTACCAACGGTTTAACGTAAGAATAGTCAAAAATATCAAAACAAATACTAGTACGAAAAGAGAAGTTATGTGGTGTTGGTAGATGTGAAAAGAATAGAAATTTATCTAGTAATACTTTAAAGAGAATTTGAAAATGTCAAATCAAATTTTGCAAAAGAGAGAATTATTTGTTATACTTGAATATTGCATCTTTGGATGACGATACAATTTCATCGTCAGTTATTTTGTCAGAAGTCGATATTCATATTCTAAATAATTAATTGAACTATTTCCATATCAACGTCACGTTTTGGTTGGCAAATGTTCGTGGATTTATTGCCTGTTACTGATATATTCACTGTTCAGAGTTAATATATATTTATTTGTATACTGACTGAGTGAAATAAAGAGAATTTAGCATCGAAACTAATTAATTTGTAATGCGTTTTTTGTTCATATAGATGGAGAAAAATGAAAATTTTTCCTTGACAAGGAAAAACTGGCATGCTAGCTTTTCCTTGACAAGGAAGAATCGTCAAGGCTGAAATTTGCTTGTATAGATGAAAACAAGGAAAATTAACGAGTTTAGTTCTTAGTCTTGTTACTTCACTGATCGAAAGGCATTGTGGGCACAACCTACACTTGTTAAGGAAACCTTATTCATCATCTACACGAACAAGAAAATCTTGTCAATAAAAACTTACTGATCGTCTACACCATAGTTAGTACTATGTCTACACGAGCATTAAAAATTGTCATAAGGATGCTTGTCAAGGAAAACTTGCTCGTGTAGATGCAGTTTAACATAATGTACTCGTGATCGAATTTTTATCTGATTTATAGAAGATATAATGGAATTCTTGAGACTTTTGAAGCTTTTTTATGCAACTTGCGTCACGAAACCTAAGAACAAAGTTGCTCGAATATTTTAAGCGCGCAATTGAATTCCCCGCACGTAGTATTTTAGTTTCCATTCATAAGTTACACGAGAAGTCGGGATCCTGGCTTTCTACGTTTTAAAGCCTTTCGCGGGCGTTGTATTAATTACAGCTGAACAAGATTTGCCCGTAAGTTTTGTTCTTCTGAGGATAATGAGCTTTTGCGTTCAATTTTTTATATTTTTCTCCCACCGGATGCTGGCTTTCTAGTGATTTTTGAAAGATAATTTTAAGGGTATTTATCCAATTTCCGTCTTTGTGGTTTAGATTCCAGAAAAAGTTAAGACGTTGAGTGTTTTCAGGCAGGTTCGAGAATTCGTACTCGAATTTACCGTGTGCACTTTCCAGAATCTTGATTCTATAGAGCGGTTTTCGTATGAGTGGGAAACGAGACGGCAAATGTTCAAAGTCGTACCGAACTTTACCGTAACAGTAACTACGTGTTGTGATTGGATGATTTACAGGAAAACAAGGGAAAGTCATTTCAGTGTTACGGCATACCGTACCGTGTACGTGCTGTAAGTCAGTACCGTACGTTTCCCACTTATACGAAATCTACTCTAGCAATCCTTAGCTTACCATACAAGGTTCTCGAGGCGGAGCGTGGTGGTATGGTGTGGGTGAGAACTTATAATGCAATAATAATATTGATAATGATGATGATAGTAATAATGATGATGATGATAGTAATAATAATAACAACGATATTCATAATTAATTTTTAATGGGTATCAGAAAAAAACTTTTCCCAGTGATTCCAAAAATTAGTCCACTGCTACGTGTGAATACTCCCTTATCACCATAGTAACCCCAAAAGGATTTAAACCCCTTTCATCCAACGCTAAAATAGATGACTAATGCACCTACACTTTGTTCGCGTATATACTTTTAATGGTTTTGTCGGCTTAATAGCCCACTCGTAGCGAAGCGGTCTTTTTTGAAGTCGAAATGCAAAGTTCTATAAACAGCTACAAATGTTTACCGAAGAGCCGTTTGTTTTGGGAATTTAAGATTAAAAAGAAGGGAACGAACGCACATTACAGGAGATTAGCGGTTTGCATACCAGCAGGTTACCTTCTGAAATAAACCGCCAATATATCATTTAGGTCTTGTTTGGGAAGCTTAGTTTTTGATATTGTGATGTATTGATACCAAAGATAAAATTTGGTGCAGTGTTTAGTTTTAATCAAATGTCCAAATCTGATGGAAAAACCCGATAGAGAAGTTCCGACATGACCATCACAGCTATAGACAGCAACGATCTGAGTTCCAGAAGTGTGCCTTCTGATTCCATTGTCTACTGTGTTAGCGCCAGTAAGACTAATTACATGCACGGGGATGGGGGACTCTTTAAAAATCTCGCTCGTGTCTCCACTTCACCCCCTCCCCCTCCCTCCTGGGGATCTATTTATGTTCTATGGCTTCATCAAACTTGTTCCCACTCCACCGCCATGGATATCTCTATCTATCACTTCACCAGACAGGTCCCACCACCCCTCCCCCCCCTGGAGATATCTATGCTTTATCTTTTTACCACGTGTGACCCCACTCCATCCCAAACTGTTCTCTCCGCATGCCTCTCTTAACCTGGATTACATCCTCTCTTGAGAATATCGGCTACAAATGGCTTCAAAAGCCATGTCCAACCATTCTCAGGATACTAGCTATCGGATTATTCGATCTCATTAGCGTGTTTTTGCAAGCTCTTTACATTTAGCGTCAATACTGTGTTTGACCGGCTTTTTTATTGGCTTTGTTAAATAATGTGCTTCTATAAACAGACTTTATCAGATGCGACTTGCACTTCGTGAATAAAAACACCATTGGTAACAGTACGGCAATACTCTTACACGTCATGTGTTCACATATTGTACACTATATGGAGTATTACTGTCTCGTTTCTAAGGCAACGGAAAAATAAATCTCCATTAACTAATGGTTACCGATACATGTGTCATTTTAATGGAGTGGTCAATATCTGGAATTTTTGGACCCTCGATTAAAAGGCTTTAAAAAAGCTTTTGATATAAGTTAGAAGTTTTTTTCCCCGTTTATCGTGTTTTTTTATCTCTCCGGATGAAGTATATATATTATATATATATATATTAAGACTGCGATAACAGGGCTACAGCTGGTTCGAGGCCTAATAAGCTTGTTTTTAGTCTGGAAAATGAAAAAAGTAGCGATTATCATGGATGGAAAATACGTGAAGTCTTTAGAATTTTCAAGGCCGCTCTCAACAAATTAACTGGGCGTTGCACTCTCTATTTAGTAATCGCCGACGAATTTCCGTGAACTAAAATTGAGTTTTTTTAAGAGCTTCAATCACTTGAAGCATCTAGATATTGGGTTTGAACACGCGTAATCCTTAGGCTATATTTCATTCAAAGTTATGACTCTTTATGTGTAATAATGAGAGCAAAACAATAGAGCGCATGCGCCGATCTACTCGGTGTCTTTCTCATTTTTGTTTTCCATTTGGGAATATTTTTGCTTGAATTTGACGGCTTTAACTGTGGCTGTAACTGACCCTTGTTGGTAATTGATTAGCAGAGCAAACAAAACATGTACAAACCAGTGAAGGAAACTAATTAAAGATCATGATACGAGACTGGCAGTCTGGCTACTTGTCGTATTATGTCTCTGTATGTGTACATTGGTTTGTATTGTGAATGTCCAAATCGACGCTCAACGTTACTTAAGAAATTACTCCAGTGACACTAAATCAATAAAATGAGTAGTTTCTCGACTTAGCAAATGCTATGGCAGTGGAACGTTGGGTCATTTCGTAATTTCATTTAATAACGTGGGTTGTTCAAACTGACTGGGATTCGTGTTCGGAAATAGCTGTTTGCTGTGATAAAGTCTTTTTGAACATTTGTTGGTTCAGACTTGACTAAGAAAGTAACATAACAAAAAGGTAAAATGGTTCTTGGTTTTAGTGATTAAAAAGGTTTGAAAAAAGGGAGAAATGAATGGATGGGTGAAAAGTGAAAAAGAGAGTAAAGGAGATAAAAAAAAACCCGGCGTGTGTGTCTGTCTGTCTGTCTGTGAGTTGTTTGAGAAAGAGACACAGAGGAAGAGGAAACAATGTTAATAAAGAAAAGATCACCGAATAAATGAATAATGAGCTACTTCTATACCCAGCTAAGAATTCAATAGAATTTACAAAAGGCTTTAATTACTTTGGAAAAAAACCTATTAATGACATGTCTGTGACATTATTACAAAACGCAGAGAGAGAGAAGAAACAAAAAATTCTATCAAGAAAGAAAAGAGAAGTGCTAAACTGAAAATTCGACCAACCAAATGACAGGAGAAAGCGAAGATGAAATTCAATAAAAGAATTAAGAATAGGGTGAAATTTTATGGAACAAACAAGGAGAGAGAATGAATGAGAAAGACATAAACATCCATAGACACCTGTATGTACAGGAAATAAACACGGGAAATCTTAGAATGGATCTCGCACTAAGCAGGGCGCCTTAACACTTTCAATGCAGTTGTAGCTCTTTCAATTAAAAACTTTTATACGCAAAGCTTCTCAAAGTGACCATTAGATCAACAAATTTCAGATTAAGTTACAGTGGGCGAAATTTAAAAAAAGCAATGACGAATAAAATGTATGCAAAACTCTAACCATTGATCAGTATAGCATGTACTTATTTGTCTAGCTTCTGATGAAATTCTTTTCGGTTGAGGTGACTTCAGTCAAACAATTCTGATTGGGTGTAGATCTTTGATTGATAAGTAAAGTCATTGAAACCCATTTGAGTGCATGTTAACTTCTGAACAGAATCATATTACAGTTCTGCTGGCTCAAAGTGGATCTTCGGTCAAAGGTATGGAACATCTCTTCCAATTTTGTTTTTCAATATTATTTTATGTCCTAGGTTTAAAAACAAAGGATCGAATTGTGTTTTTCATCAAACATAAATATTCATACCTTTTTTATATACTATTATGTGCTCTAGTTTTGTTTGCAGTCCATAATGTCAAGTCTACAAGCTTTCGAATTTTTTCTTCGATTTACAAAAAGAAAAAGTAGAATCCAAGACAATTTCTTTAGTAAAAAGAGTTGTTTTTTGTACATCATATGACCATAACTCCTGATACAAAATCAATCGGCTTTCATCTAAAATTCTTTAATTCTGGCTAAAGAAAATTAACTTCGAAGACAAGGTCGCTAAGAAACTTAACTAATGTTCGTTTTCAAGCGATAAATATTTGTTCTGTGTTAGTATTCTGTGATAGCAGGAATTTTTCTTTCGTTGATGCCCAGTTTAGAAGGCGTAAAATTGAGCTATTAAGAACCAAGAGAAGATAAGAAATTGTGAAATAATCGCTCGAGTGCCTTCCATTTTTAAAGGCCTTTTTAACGCACTAACATAATTGTCAACGGGATTCATGAGATTGCCACAAGTATGCAAATCATTTGAATGATCTCAACTCAAGAACGTTTCGTCCTGTCGATTTAGAGTTGTCTTTTTAGACGGTCGGTTTTTGTAATATATATATACATATATCTTAATTGAAATCGTTTAATCACTTCTTGTAGGGTAAGTAATATCGCGCGCGTTCTTGCTCTGACTTAACGATAAGACCGACTATCCAATCAATATTTCAGTTCAAAATATGTAATAATTACGTCGTTTGGTTTATGAGAATTTCAAGTGAAAATATTCTTTCTTACTTAAAAATGTTTAAAGGAATCAGTGCAAAGTTGCTTCTTGGGCTGTAAATGTACACACGAAGAGTTTTGGTGCATTATTCCGCTCTCGAGGATCGATTGTACCCATGAAATCGTTGGTACACACAGAGGAGCTGTGCTCCAGACGCGTGTCCCGGGAGCGTTCTCCGGGAGCAAAACCCTTCATGTACTAGTAGCGGCTAAATTACTTGAAAAAGTGTTTGGCATATGATAACTGAAAGTCAACCAAAAGGAGAATTAGTTTTAACATGTTTAATGAGTTTAGAGTAACAAACCAAACCTGTCTAGACACCAAGGAACCAAATATTCACCGTGTTGACGAGCACAAAATTTCTAATTAAACACTGAAGTTCCTATTGCATTGGGAGACACAAATGTCTTAGGATATTAGGAGTACTTAGGTACTAAGGAAATTTGATTTCTTTATTATGAAGCAATACTGTCAACAGAAATCACGTCTTTTGAAGATTTTGTTTCTCGTTTTGGCTGGTTTGCCAGTAAGGGGAATGCTCTTTTTATTAAAGTTCAAAATCATAAAGAACTATTTTAATAAGCCTGGTTAGTGGGATATTGAACGAGTTTCTTTATGCCTGGAAGGCGCACTTGAATATAATAGAATGTGGAGTGAGGTTACGAACAGAGAAAAACTGTTTTTATTCAACAAAAGCTGGTGTAATTAAAAAGGTGGTATTCAGTAAGGTTGGCTTTTGAATTAACGACGGAAAAAGGAACTAAAGAATGAAAAAAAAGAAGTCTTAGGAGGAAAAAAGAATAAGAAAACGAAAGATAAAAACATGGATGGATGAATAATTGAAAAATAATGAACAAAAAAGAGAGGAAAAAGGAAGAACGAGAAAAGAAAGACGAAAGAAAGAAGGAAAGGAAGGAAGAAAGGATGGAAGAAAGGAATGAAGGAAAGAAGAAAGAAAGAAGGAAAAATTGAAAAGTGAAAATTGTCAACATTCTTTTCTTATTAAAAATGCAGTTCCTCGATTCTTAACAGCCAGAAAAAAAAAAAAAAAAAACACGATAATGATTGAGCTAGAAACTAAGTGTCAAGCAATTTACTAGGATCTTATATCCTTATATTACTTGATCGCCACAAGACAGTCTCTTATAATTTCATCTGAAATGTGATCGCAGCAATAAATCATCATGGACTTCCGTTTCAGACAAATCAGCAAAAACAAATGGATATCTCATTAATATTTCAAATAAAAAGCAATCAAATGTCAACTTCCCTGCTAGGCTCTAGCACAGTAGGGGGAAGTTTGGTTATTGTTTTACATCTCTGAATTCAAACACACAAAATAACGCGTTTGATTGTAATCTGCAAAAATGGTTCCCAAGCTCAATTAATTGGTTTGTAATCTTCACATTACAGATGGCAGACCGCTCAAAACACATACATAAATCGCGCTTTAAGGAGAATATATTTAAAGTTCAAGATTTAGGGCGGAGCTATTACAGAGAAATCTTAGTGTTACCGGGAAATCAATCTGATTTGGATTTTGGTTCTATTTTTAAGGAGTTCAACTGCATCGCGAGGTGAGTTTCGACCGTAGTGTGGCCATCTTGAGCTTAAACAGTTGGCGATTTTTTTTGTTATTCGTATCGAATCCTGCGAATAAAATGGCTGGCCAACTTTTTTTTTTTTTTTTTCCGTTTATGTTAAATATTTAATGACCAAGATATGAGAATTGCCTGCCTCGTTTCAAAAGGAACTTCCAATTAAACAACGCAATAACTGTCATTTCGAGAGCGTTTACAAAATTTTATTCATTTTCTTTCATCTATCGATGCCTGGAATGTCTAACGACTCCAATTTTGAGGACCGCATGATACTACACTTTGCATATTAATTGCACTTTTATTGATCTAATTTCTTATGTTTTTTCTTAACAACTCCTCGACTTTTCGAAAATGAAATTATTTTATTGATCGTTATATTGGCCAACTTAACGATGATCAAGCAAAGTGACACTCGTAAAGACATTAGACGGATCTGAAGAACTGTTTAATAATTAAAGATAAATAAAAGTCAGTTTATACTATGATGCCAGCCGAGAGGAGATTGAATTCTCCTTCAGACTTTTTTCTTTTTTATCGAATTTACTCTATCGCATCTTCAAAACTTTACTTGAAGCCAAGGTTTTGGTTCCAGCTAGCTGCGCATGCTCGAAAAACTGGCGGGAAAATTGGCAATCTTTAAAGTGCTACTTATACGAAATTTTGCCTCTTTCATGAACCACCTCAAAAATTTGTAGATATAGTCATCAACACTTATATAATAACCGGGTAAAATGATTTTTTCGATTTCCAAACGGAAATGC
>WUAP02144889.1:0-11675 GCA_015163945.2 Stichodactyla helianthus | reverse complement strand
TTTCAAATATTATATTTTCATTTATGTTTGATTAAAATTTAAAATGTCACGCAATACCTGATAAACCCTCATTAATATGCATCTTATCAACTGATTAGCATAGTCTGATTCAACATGATATATTCATATATCGATGTACCTCCTCCAAATTTAGCTATTATCCTCTTTGCTTTTGAGTCCATGCTTTTTTCCTCCTTCTTCCACCTTTGTCTATCTTTTCATAACATTTTAATTTGAGTACACTGTCTGACCTCGGCTACTTCTCTAATTAGCTCTATTTAGCAGCCTGAAGTAGCTGTGCTCGATGATATGTCAATTTTCTTTAAATTTTTACTCATTGTAGATCAAGAGTGTAAATACAGTATGCTTTTGTTGTAACTTGTTATAAGCTTACTTAATACTATGTTATAACTCATGCTCACGTCCGAATTGACAGAAGGCGTCCCTCTGAAGCGTGTGAAGGAGCACAAAGTAGCAAGTTCCGCGAAGATCACAACACTCAAAAGGACACAAATGATTTTCGAAGAAAAATTTCAGTGTACTTGAGTAAATTTATTCTTTCCACGCCAGCTCGTTGCCCAAAGGCAATCATCAGAAAATTTGACGAGGAAATAAACACACGAAAACACTAGGTTGCATTCTTAAAGAACCATAGTCGATCAAATATTATCACGTGGAACCTTTACAGCGCGACGCGCAGAAGTGTGACCACTTTTAATGTATTCGCATACTTTTGTGCACGGGATTTTGTACGTTAAAAGTGACACATTTAGATAAGAAGCTGTCTGGTTTTACCAAATATGGAGAGTAATAGCTTTTGTCGGTAAAATCCCGTGCATAAAAGTATGCGAATACATTAAAAGTGGTCATACTTTTGCGCGTCGCGCTGTAAGAATGAATTTTCAATTCTTCCTCTTGGTGATCCTGGTTTCAAACATCTACCAAGGTTAGTAGGTGTTTGATTTTTAAATTATCAACTATTTATAAGCAATCTAAAACACGCGCGCATGTCTTAAAGTACACGCTGGGAGATTAGAGCACGGGAAAAGTGAGCTTAGGAATATAACACGAGACGTAGCCGAGAGTTTCTATTGCTTTTCGAGAGCTCTACATCTATATCCCAGAGTGTTTATATCACAGTACAGAGGCATAAGCGATCGTTTTAGCCGAGAGTTTCTATTGCTTTTCGACTTCGTCTTGGGTTTGCATAACTGTCTTGTCACCCCTCGAGTGTTTATATCAGTCTATGCAAACAGGGAAAAAGTTTTCTTCTGCTTAAATAGTATTACATTAGAGCCATTACATTAGAACCCGTTATATCTCAAATATTTTATAAATAAATATACATATATACAAGATAAAATAAAATATAAAGATTTCAAACAACACCTCGCAAACAACCCGTCAAATTCCTGAAAAATTACTGGAAAAGAAAATTTGCTTTTGTCTCACGTGCACTTCTGCCTGAATGATATCTAGTATATTTTGATACACAATAAAAACAATTACATAATATTGCTCGCATGTTTTTTTTTGGCTTTTGAACTACTGAATCCCTAGACACGAAATCTGGAATCCAGACTTGGAATGAGGAATCCACAGAAATTTGGCTTTTGGAAGCCAGAATCTAGCATTTGGAAGCCAGAATCCAGCATCATTTCGGATACCCTTACTTTGGACAACGTGTTGATAATTTAAGTGATATTTATAAAATTACGAGTAGCAGTGTTTCATCAAAAAAAAATGCGCCAAAAGTTTCATAGGAATAGAATTTTGTTTCCGTCAGAAGTTTATGTCACGGTGTTACATAAGGCCCGTTTCAGACGTCGAACTTTCCATGAGCCGAACCTAATTACATCAAAGAAGACCGCCTAATTATCCATTGTATTCAACGAGTTCGGCTCATGGAAAGTTCGACGTCTGAAACGGGCCTAAAAGTTTGTTTTCCGTGGTGAGAAGCCTAAATGTATTTCAGTAAACAGGAGGCCCCGTCAAGCTTGACACTGTCTTGTTTTTTTGGCGTTCTCTGTCGAGTTTAGCTTACCACAAAGTTAGGGCAATAAAGTCCACGGACAACGTAAAAATAGAATAGCTGATATTTATACGTTTGCATGCAGATGAGATGCAAATGTAGATTTGAGGCTTTCGTGTGACATATTCATAATTAAAATAGAAACTTTACGGATTTCACGCCTGAGAACGATGTTTGAAAAAATTGACGTTTCGGCTACACTGTGGTAGCCTTCATCAGAATGATGAAAAAAATCAGGAAGCGTGCCAGTGTAAGTATGAGGACAGTCCACGGATCTCTGTCGTCATGGTGACGAATAGAAGAGCGTCCGATGTCTTTGATGAGTCTTGTAGGTCGTACTTAGTCTTCTCTGTTAAAGTTGTGTGGTCGTTTGTCAGTCGTGGAAAATATGAGTTGGTCTTAGCAAGAACTTGTATATTGTCAAAGTCGATGGAGTGATCAGGGTAGTCGTATGCATGATTATCCACAGCAGAAAGAAAGTATTGTCCGTTGTCGGTGGCGCGTCTGTGTTCTTTAATTCGGCAGTCAATGGTCCGTCCTGTTTTTCCAACGTAGTTTTTCCCGCAGTTACATTTGATTAAGTAGATGCCCTCAGTTTGTAGAGGAGGAAGCTGGTCTTTAGGGGATCTGAGTTCTTGTTGTACTTTGTAAAGAGTATCAAAGGAAACCTGTATGTTGTCTTTACGAAGGAGTTTAGCAATGCAGTCTGTGGTGGTAGCAATGTATGGTAGGCAGATGAAGGCAGCAGGCTTGTCGTTGTTCTCAGGAGTAGCTTTAGTTTTAGGACGGGAGAAGATTTGGCGGTTATTGTATTCATTCTGCTTAAGCGCATTTTCTTGGCTAGCGAAGTCAGAGTTTGCGATGATGCTAGTGCTAAACTCCTTCGTAAACAGTGTGAATAATCCAATCTCAATTTTTTTCTTTTTTTTTTTTTTTTTTTTTTACTCCGACGAAGGGCGAAAGCTCGAAACGTCAGTAAAGTTAAGTATAATTCTCTTTTTTCACGGTGTTACAGATTTCCTTTTATTGGTTACGGCAAAGAATACGGCTACGAATCTGCCGTATCGTTTCCAGCTCATACGAAATCCGCCCTATCCTGCCAATTATTGTCACTACCCTCTATATTCCTCCCTATCCCATAATTTAACCGAACTCCTCTCCTTTATGCCCTAATAAATAAATAATTTTAAAACTTGACTAATTCAATAAGAGACTAAGTCTCCGTTGTCTCAGCTTATTGCCTCATAAACACCACAAAATACCCTTGAATTACCATTGATTCTTTTCCGACTGTTGCTGTAATACACCTTAGGCTCTGGTGCAGCCCATTCTCTAAGACCAACCCAGAAGAAGAACCAATGGTTTGTTGATGGTGTAACAAAACTAAAGCAACACTTAGAACAAAAACCCAACCACAAGCCAGCAAAGAATGTCATTTTCTTTGTCGGAGATGGTTGTGACATAACCACTAACACGGCCACTAGGATACTGAAGGGACAACTAAAAGGCCAAACCGGTGAAGAAGACTATCTCTCGTACGAGACGTTCCCTTATACTGGTCTGGTCAAGACGTATAACACTGATCGCCAAGTTCCTGACTCGGCTGGCACTGCCACAGCTCTTTTTACTGGTGTTAAAACTAGAAGTGGTAAGAATAGGCCACTTCAGAGTTCTCGGAAATGATACACGAAGGCTAGGCTTGGTTTAAATCACAGCTTGGTGGCTCAAAACGACTGATATTTCTTTGACTTTTTTGTTGCTTAAAAGTATATTTTTACGAGTGAACCATGAACAAGTCATAGATAAAAGAGTGACAACAGAACAAGTCAGTCGTTTCACGTCACAAAGTATGATTTCGCACGAAGCCTCGCCTTCATGCATCATTTTCGAGAACTCGGAAGTGGCCTATTGAGGATTTTTAGTCTCCGTTTTAGAGTTAGAAAGAGGAACTTGCACTAGTCAGTGTAACCTCCCACACCCGGGCATATCCGGGGACTTTGAATTTGACGGGATGGGAAAGTGGGAAAATGCCCCCCCCCCCCCCCCCAGGGAAATGTTGCTGATCCAAAGCCCCCTGCATATTCCCCTGTCTTCGCATTTTAAATTGATCCCGGTTTTGAGACCAGGGAGGTGATTAAAGACAACGCTTCCCTCTGCTGGCGAACGTTCTGAAACTTGTTCGTATGTATAGCTAGGGGTTATTATTGACCAAGCGTAGGTCCGGATAGAGTTGGGAATACTCCTGTTTCGCATTCCATAATTACCGCTGTAATCCTTGACCACAGATTCATTTGTACAGGTTTAGCCTCGTTTAAGAGCAGATAATTCATAAATACCAACAGTGATGCAAAGAATGTACACCTTGAACAATACAAACACTTTTATATTCTGCACGGACTTTCACTAGTATCGATGAATAACTTACTTATAAACGAGGCTAACCCTGTATCTAATTCAGTCCAATGTTGTTTGACTAGAAAAATCCAAAACTATTAAACAGAGTGAAATTTTATCTGTGAATTATCTAAAAACCACGTGAGAAATGATTTTGAAAACAAAGAGTGAGGGCCGGGGTTTTGTCCAACAATGCTTTGCGCACCTAGTTGTTCGCTCAGCTGGTTTCTTTTTTTCGTGTTCGCAAGATCGACTTGGACGTTTTCCAGAGAGCGTTTCTACCCACTTTTAAATTCTTTTTACTTTGTGTTTCAAAGCCGTAATTGGAGCCACAAGTGAAGTAGTATATGAAAAATGTGACACCCTCACAGATGCGCGAAAAGTGGACAGTATTATAAAGCTCGCAGAGGAGGCTGGGATGTCAACGGGTCTCGTCACAACTATGCGAGTGACCCATGCCACACCCTCAGCTCTGTATTCAAGTTCTCCAAGCCGATACTGGGAGACTGACAAAGATGTGCCCAAAAATGCTACAAACTGCAAGGATATTGGTACGTTAAGTTAGACTTATTTTTCCTGTGACGAAACATTCCGACGGATATTATAGATATGCTGACGGCGAGGAGTTCCATTTCTCGTGAAAGGAAAAGTCACTGAAGTCGATTGGACTATGCAAAGACGTGAAAATGTATTTCTGTCAACAAAGAGGCGTTCTGGCGCAGCGAAGTATTCTCAGTCACAAATAAAAACAAAACGCTTCCGGAACTTTTGTGTCTACGTCTTAATTTTTCCCTCCCTCCCTCCCTCCCTCCCTCCCTCTTTCCTTCCTTCCTTCCTTCCTTCCTCTTTTCCTTCTTTTCTTCTTCCCTCCTTCCTTTGCCTTTCTTTCTCTCTTTCTTTCTTAAAAAATCGGAAACAATGTCATATAATCTATAAGTAATTTCTTAACAACCTCATCAGAATAGATATCGTTTTAAATTTATAGCCTTGCAGTTGGTAGACTTTCAAGGAAAGATTGGAGACGGTATCGATGTTGTCCTTGGTGGAGGTCGTCGAGCCTTCTTTCCAAATAACATGACAGACTATGAAGAAAAGAGTAAGACTGGCAAGCGCACAGATGGTCGCAACCTTATTGAAGAATGGGTGTCTAAACAGCCTGATTCAACATTTATTTGGAACAAGACACAAATGGACAATCTAGATTTGGAAAAAACAAAGCATGTTCTTGGTAATCTCAAGTAACTGTATTGTTTGCATATTGTGTTTCCTTTCTTCTTGATCAGTAGGTCAGCTGCTTGCTTGCTTGCTTGGGCAGGCAGGTGGGCCTGTGGCAGATGCTGCAGGGGTTGGTCACAGGGTGCCTTTCATCCCCCTCCATACACACACACACCACACTTTTTACCTTTGGAACATTGTGTTTAATACAAAAGGATAGATTAAAGTAAGTGCAGTGACTTAACTGATAGCCAGAAAGTGAGCAAAAAAAAGAAAAAAAAAACAATGCCTTCAGGACACAGCTTATGGTAGTTTGATCAATGCAACAAGCAAAAATGAAACATTTATGGAAAATGACCTGGTCACCCCAACTTAAAATCCTAGATCTGCCCCAGAGGGCGGGTACTCCATATCGGTCACTTCTTTGGTTGGTTGGCTGCAGGTTGCTTATTTGCTTGTTTCCCACCAAGGGCTTAATGTTATTTTTCTCTTTATCCTTTCTATATTATACACACTGAATTACGCATTCACTTTACTTTTATTTGCTTGTTTGTTTACTTTCACCTTTGCTTGCTCATCTACCTAATTGCAACTTCCATCCACACACACACACAAGACATTGCTTCTACTCATTATGTAATTGTTTTAATAATCTTATATTTCCAGGCCTTTTTGATTACAGCAATATGAAGTACGAGATAGAAAGGGTTAATGACACAGCTGGCCAGCCCTCTCTTCCTGAAATGGTAGAACTGGCTGTTAAAATCCTAAACAAAAACCCTAAAGGATTCTTTCTCATGGTGGAAAGTGAGTTTCTTTTAAACCTGAGAAATGCTTGTAAAAACGTCTTCGATTGCAGTTATAAATGAATACATGCTGCTATGTACAATGTGGTAAGCATGGATGCAAGGATTGGGGAGACTCAGAGAGAGCGGGGAAAAGTAGTCCATCCCCCTTTTGGAAATCCAAGTTTGTGGTGGTAGTGAGATATTCATCCTCCCTGGATATCATCTGACACTATTGTCACTGTCCCAGGCTCTGTAGGTCTAACCCAAAATGTAAATGTAACCCCCTAAAACCTCCAAGACTTAAGTCATACTTTCAGCCTTACACTTCTGCAACTTAATAACCCTCCCTACATGACTTATAAAGATAATGTAATGGCCCCCTCAATTTTTCTGACCTCTGGCCCCTATACCATTATAAAATTAAAGGAGCCTTCTTCACTTAGTGCCAAACTTGACTGTAGAATTATTAACTTCTGTATCTATGTTTCATTTCCCTCATTTAGCAAGTGTTTTCTTTATTACCCTCAAATTGATTGATTTAATTCAATTGACTTTGGGTTTTTTTTTCACAGGTGGGTTGATTGATTATGGTCACCATGACAACAATGCTTATCGTGCCCTTACTGAAACCATCCTAATGGAAAAAGCTGTTATCAAGGCAACAAGTCTAACTAAAGAAGGTAAGCAAGGATGGGTAGTAATAAAGTCCTGAATTCTACAAAATTCATAACTTCATTGCTCATCAAGGGGAGTGGAGTGTGCTTAGAAATTCAAACTGGTCCAAAAATTATAAAAAAATTGTTCTTCAGATGAAACACTGGTGGCCGTAACAGCCGATCATGGCCACACGATGACCATTGCAGGCTACCCAGAAAGAGGGAACCCCATATTCGACCTGGTTAAACAAGAAGGCGTTGTCAAATTGGCGGACAATGACAAAATGCCCTTCACTACCCTTGGTTACCAGAATGGTCCTAATGCATATTTTGGGCCAAGAAAGAATTTGACTGGTATCAACACCAAAGACAAGGACTTTAAGCAACAGTCGCTATATAATGGTCATGATGAATACGAATCACATGGAGGACAGGATGTTGGTAAGTCAATAAAGAAATACCTTAAACAATGCCCAGCAGTTGATGGTGGTGATAATGATTTTGATGATGGTGATGATAATATTGATAGTGGTGATGATGATGATTGTGGTGATGATGGTGGTGACAATGATTATTTTGGTAATTTTGATAGTGGTGATTTTAATAGTGATGATGATGATGTTAATAATAGGGTACTTATAGTGCATTTCACACAAGTCTCAATACGCTTTACAATCATTGTTCGTGGAGGACTTTACGGGCTGCATATTAAGGCGCCAATGGCAGCCTTGCAGCTTACAATCATGAGTAGATAATTAGTATTAGTATGTTATGCCTAATTGGGATAGGCTGTTGAACCGGGAGACAATCCCCTTCTCTTATGCAAATAGTTCAACAGGTTCTTTAATGTCCCCCATATACAGGTTAAGGAAGGGAGGGGAGACTAGGGTCTAAAGTTTAAAGTCCTTATCTGAGAAGACTTGAAGGTCTAACCATTTGCAGATGTAATTACAAAGGCAGCACCTTCTCCTCAGTTATTTTAAGACCCTGAGTGTTGGTCCAGCCGGGGCTTGAACCCACGACCTCCCGCACAAGAGACCGATGCTCTACCAACTGAGCTAACCAGATGGCAGTGATGACGACAATGGTTGTGGTAGCAGTTGATGATGGTGTTGGTGAATAAGTTATGAGATAACGGTGCTGATGGTGATAGTGATGATAACAGTGGTGATAGGCCGGTGTGATGATAGATTATCTAGGACATCAAAAATATGCCTTAAACCTATGATAGACATGATGTAAATTATGGTGGTTGTAATGATGAGGGAGGGAGAGCATTTTGACAATTAATTATAAGTCACTGACATAATTTTCTCATAGGAATCTATTCACGTGGTCCCTGGGCTGATCTCTTAGTGGGAGTGATGGAGCAGAATTATATCTTCCATGTGGTGGACCATGCACTTTGCTTGAGTGACAGCAAGCAGGCCAACTGCAACAAGCCAGCAAGCAGGGGAGGAAAACCAACAACTAGCTCAGCCAACAGGACCTGGACATCTGTGCATGTTGGATTCATCCTTGGCTTCTTGACAGCTGCTTTAAATGCCATGAAGCTGTAGTTTAAAGGAACATCTCATTTTAACACTTTAGGACTGGTGATAAGTTAGTGTATATGCAGAGGGAGGGGGACATGGCCCTATCTACCATACCTTAGGCTTGAAATATGTTAATGATAATGATGATGATGATAATCATAATGATGATAGTGTAATAAAACTAATATCCCAGCCCAGTCATTAGACTGAATTACACTGGGGACAAATTCAATTTTTAAACTTAAGACTTTATTGTTGTGATGTAGTTCACCTCCAGAGAGGTGTAGTACTGCCTCATCATACAGTATACATTTAACTTTTGCAGGTTCTACCTTGGTTGAGAACATCACAAAATACTAGGGGTAGAGTTAAGAATATTGAACATGAATTGAAATCCTGGGTATGTAAAGAATTCTTGTGGATGGAACAGACATTTGTGGAAGTCTGGATAATCTCTTAAAAACTGACCAATTTTTGGATGATAGAAGTAAGCCCCAAAACACCAAATGGTATCAAGAAGAAAAATATTTTATCCTCAAATGCATCAGGAAGGGTACAAAAGCAAACGTAATGGTCAAAAATTAACACAGAGTTTATGCTGAGGTATCCACTTAAAATTCAAGGAGTATTTAAGGAGCCAAAAATGATTTTTCAAGAAGTATGTTCAGCTCACTGAGTTATGGAATTACATAGGTGATTATTTGGCCACCTAAACTTAATTAAATTTCAGCAAAATTTCATTGAGGGGACATAATACCTGGTTGATTGTATTTTGCATGTAGTTGAAGGCCAATTGATGTAGAAAATACACCTTTCAACCTTTTAATTGATAAAACAAAAATTTAAGAACCTTGAAAACCTTGCAAGTAAAAATTAAAAAATAAGAAATTCAAGGAGTGTAGCTAAAATTTTGAAATTCAAGAGTTTTGCCCTTGAAAACGTGAATTAAATTCTAGGAGTTTTCAAGGAGTTTAAGGAGTAGCATGAACCCTGTTATAATTGTCTTTTGGCAAAATGAAGACTTCCTAAACTAGCTAGTTTTATATTCTGACAAAGGATTTGTCAATTGTTATTAAAAGTTAGGGCTATATATTTCTTATTATACGTAATTTTTTTTTTCTTGAATGACCACAGGGATGTACCATGGCCACATGTTCTCATTTTTTGAAAATGCAAGACACACTTTTTTGTTTTAACGTTTTTCCTAATATTATTCAAATATTTAGCTGATTATCCACTCTGAGTTTTCATTAATAAAACTGAAGACTCCTGACTTTAAAGTTAATTCTCTACTCAAATTTTGATCAGAAATCCATGCAAACTTAATAGTAGTCTTTCTATGGAGTTTTCCTACCTATTTATCACACTTGTGGAAGAATCCAATCAACATGTGAGTAGAAAATAGATTTTGAAGTTTGTAGTCTTTGATTTTGTTTATGAAAACTCAGAGCAAGCAATACTCAATATTTGAATAATGAAATCATTAATGGAGTCTAGAGGGGCACGCTTCATGGCCTTTGACTGTAAATATTATTATCAATATAATGTTATATTGATGTCAGTTTCCATTTCCCATCTCCATGCAGCTTCAGATTTAGTTGATGATACTCATACAAAGACTCCCTATGCCCAATGCTCACAAGAGTGATCTCCAGCTGCGTACATCTTTCATACATGGCTCTCTCAGTCTGGATATCCAGTGCACTTGTAGCTTCATCTAACATTGCGATAACAGGCTTGTGGTAGAACAAACGTGCAAATGCCAGCCTCTGCATTTCACCAGGAGAAAGCATATCCTCCAAGTTGCCTTCAATATTTGCATCAATTCCTCCTACCCGATTGCACACAGCCATAAGTCCCACATCATTAATAATCCTCAGGATTTTTTCGTCATCCATCTCACCTTTGTCAGTGTAAAGCTGCTCCAAAGGTTTGTCATAAGGATAGATAACTTGCTGCTTTAGTGAACCATCTGACAACAGAGCTCTTTGAGGTAAAAATATAATATTACTTGGATCAAATGACAGGTTTCTGATCACTGTCCCAGAAACTGGCTTCCACAGGTCACTAATTACTCTTAGCAGAGAACTCTTGCCGCTTCCAGTTTTTCCAGTAATGAGGATGTTTTGTCCAGGGATTATGCTAAGATTCAGGTCTCTCACTAAGAGCTCTGAGGATTTTGGAGCAGCATATGATACTGATTCCAGCAGAAAGATACTATCAGTTCTAACCACATCCAGTGACTCAGAACTGCTTGTAGGACTTTTACCTGGCTTTTTGTTCTTCTCTTTTTGGGCCAGAGCTTCTATGAGTTCTCCTATTCTGTGAGTATATCCTGCCATGTCTGACACAGAGTTGGACAAGTCAATCAACTGTGTGAAACACCCAATCAAATACATTGACACAAATGAATTCTTGCTTATTTCACCACTTAAGGCTGTTGCACTCAAATTGTTATATTTTCCAGCAAAAAGTGCAATAGCAATGATCAGGTAACTGAGTATTGCTCCAACATAGTCAAACAAGTTGACAGAAAAGTTGAGAAAGAATTCATAGTTGACCAGTCTTTGTTGTACATCAAGTAAGTTTTGGAGTCTTCTATTTGTTCTAGTTTCTTCAAGAACTCCTGATCTATAAAAAGCTAAAGCCTCTGAGTTCACTCGTACCTGTCAGAGGAGAAAACAATATGCAATAAGCTTCAGAAAATCTTCATACTCCAATAGACCTTTCTCTACATATAGCTTGCAAGATAACCCATTGACTAAAGACTCACAGACCAATTCGGCTAACGCATTGCTTTTGGGAATATGATTCTTTGTCTTTTGTATTTTGATATCACAAGCAAATGAAATGGAAATTATTGGAACAAAAGTTCTTATTCCCAGAGGTTTTGAATTGGGTAGAAATGTACATAGCAACACTTTAGCCAGTTTGGTTTATAACATAGCTAAGATATAACGCGCGCTCTGATTGGCTGCCTACCTATGAAAAAGAAATGGATGGTTCATGGTGATAGTGCACGCTCGCGCACGCTGACGTCAAAGCCGTTTCAAGT